>WNWK01018267.1:0-40364 GCA_009830355.1 Cherax destructor | reverse complement strand
TTTACCCGTCAGGGATTCATAAAGTTTATCAGTACTTTATCTATCAATCAAAGATTGATAGATAATGTAGATAGATCTATTAATCAGAGATTGATAGATAATGTAGATAGATCTATTAATCAGAGATTGATAGTTTGATAGAACAAATTCCTGTCTCCCGTCGCACTACTGAGAGACACATTTCTGAAATTAGTTCTACAATCGTATGTTCACTGCAGAGTGATCTGAGAAGCTGTGTTGCTTTCTGCGTAGCACTGGATGAATCTACACACATTCAACACATCCCAGAGCTATATTTGTTCGCTGTTACAAACGATGGAAATGTAAAAGAATTCTTAGACCTGATAAGATTAATGGAAACTACAAAAGGTACTTAACAAAGCTTTATTAAATGCTCAACTACCATTACATAAACTTGTTAGTATTGCAACAGATCAAAATACTGCCTTAGTTGCAACAGATCAAGATACTGGCCTAGTTGGTATTGCAACAGACACATGATCTCAACTATCCTGAATGTCTCTGTATCCACTGTATCATCCACCTTGTGTACATAGTAAGTAAACACTTCAAGCTTAACAATGTCATAATTGTGTTTTAAAAATTGAATTTCATTCGGACAAGTGCAAAAACACACCGTGAATTTAGAAATTTTATTGAGGATCTGAAGCTTGAAGACAAGTCAAGTGAGCTTTGATTCTACTGTATTGTAAGATGACTGCTGCCAGGTGAAACGTCTGGCCAATAAGGACACCTAGAGAATGCACATAAGAACACCCAGGTGTTGCACGTAAGAACACCCAGGTGTTGCACATAAGAACACCCAGGGTTGCACATTAGGACACCCAGGTGTTGCACATAAGAACACCCAGGTGTTGCACATAAGGACACCCAGGGGTTGCACATAAGGACACCCAAGTGTTGCACTTAAGGACACCCACGTGTTGCACATAAGGATACCCATTTGTTGCACATAAGACACCACGGTGTTGCACATATTTCCAGTTCATTAAGGTTTATGAGTCACTATTACAGAAGCAACACAGATACAAACTACCACAAGTTATGCACCGTAACACTAATTACAAACATTATATATTCTTTTAGATTTTGCAGCCAAAGTGTCTTGTTTATTGTGTATCTCATATCCATACTGTTGAAGTTAAAACTAAAACTTATGGATACAAAAAAGACCTACTTATTAGGCACCAAATGGCATAAGAATATGTATTTACAATTTATATTTCAACTCGTGTAAACAAGTTTAGAATATTTGCTTAAAATGTTCTGTATCTCATTTCATTATTATCTTTGGTATGTAACATAGGTTATTATACTATCTCTATATTCCTCATTATTCAGAGAGTCAAGAACATAATGGTCAAGAGTATGACAAAGCTGACCACATATTTTGCATTTAGTTTGATCATCATCAGTGTATATGCCAAGTTGCCAACAACACATGTAACAGAGCCTAAGTCTGGCTACTATAATATCAGTTAATGTATTTATATCGCAGGTTGTTCCATAAATATGCTTATGAGCAGTCATATCATCATAGTGATTTACAGATCTATTCAAACTTCTGACTGAATTTTTGTGACATTCAGATTTATTATTTACTTCTCTCTTAATGATACAAATAATGTACCATATTTGTATTATTAGGATTCTTATGCATCGTGAAGTAACTTTATTGTAAAAAGATTCCCCATCATAATAAATGTATTCATAATAACAGAGATGACACTTTAGTACACAGTATCACCATAAATGCATAGATTACACTGTTATAAATGTTAACATAGAAGATACAAAGACCACGAAACATGAATAAAATTCGTTCTAACAAATTAAAAACTATGACATATAAATAGAAGAATTAAAAATAAATTGTCTCTCCATGGTGGTGTAACTGGACGGGAAGTTCTTCTCTTCTGGCTGGACTACGGTACCAGACTATCCAGGTGAACGTATTTACAGGGCACAGATTTTTTGTCCTCCTCTGTAATTACATCTGTCTGTATAAAATGACATTAAAACACTTGTTTTAATATCATTCATGGGGTTGCCGCACTTGAAAAGTTAAGTTCCTCTCTGAGGAAATGTTGTGTTTGGGCTTCACAACTCTCAACGTCCCTCAAGTGTTCTATACAAGTTTTCTTTCTTTTATATTATGAAGGTATTTTGTTAGCCGAGTGAGTGTGTGGGAGTCAAGAACACATTATTATACACTGTCAGAGTGTTGAGTGTGCCTGGGAGTGTATTATTAATATTATTATTATTATTATTATTGTTGTAATAAAAAAACAAGCGCTAAACCTACGTGGGTCATACAGCGCTGCAGGGCCGGGGGTGCTGCTGGAGCAGAGAGCAGCCAGGGGTGGAGAGGATAACAGAGGTAGAGTCAGAAAGATCTGTGAGGAGTGCTAAAGGAAGTTATTATTATTATAATCAAAAGAAGCGCTAAACCACAAGGGTCATACAGTGCTAAAGCAAGTATTATCAAAGTTTGGGTTTGCTGTCAAAAAGTCAAAGAGAGAGTCTGAGCCAAAACTGGGGCCGTCAGCGAGGAGGGAAGATAAAGTAAGGCTGAGTGTACAACACATTACTATACATTGTCAAAGAATATTGAAAAAAGATAATTGAAAAAAAATAACTTTGCGTTTTTATAGTGTTTTTAAATTTGTTTTAAATAATGTAAGTCGTGATTGGCAGAGTCGTCCATTTGTTAGCTACAGTGTTCACCATCTTGGGTTTTTGCTTATTACTTCACAACACCTTACCCAATTGGCTTTAAATTTGAAAAGCTGGTCAACTATTATTAGGTGAAAATTTGAAGAGCAGTTAACAAGTACAGGATCTCACTTCTCAATTTTACATGAAGTTGTCTCAAAGATTCTGTTCTGATCGGCTTCATAAATTCAGGTATCGTCGAGTGATTGACTTAAATTGTCATTGGTTATAGATTCACATTTAAACAGAGTGAAGAGGCAGAGCCAGGAGCTGAGACCTGACCCCTGCAACTTCATATACATGATCATACACACACAATTGCGTTTTGTATTTTGTAGTGACCAGCTAAGAGGCGGGGCCAGGAGCTGTGAATCGACCCTTGCAACTACATATATGTGAGCACATGTAAGTGAGTACACACACACACACACACACAGTGGTAGTGAGCACTCAGTAAGGGTAACAATGTTCTCAACAACAATGTTCATCTCACTATACCCACTGATGTCTAGATCTTATTCTCCGTTGTGTGGACTCTAACTCTTTGTTTTTCAAGGTAAATTTTATTTTCAAACCTTTGGTGTTGCTATGGGCTCCCCTATATACTATATATTCCATATGGAGTATTTCAAAACTGCTCCACTTCCTTCTATTGGGGTAAGTCCTCTCTGACTTCACTATGTAAATGATGTCTTTCCTGTGGTCCATGTGACTCTAGTCTCTTCCACCTTTTCTTGGTATTCTTACCAATCTTATTTCTTCTATTAAGCTCAAAGCTGAATGAGAATCTAACTCTTGTATCTTTTCCGTGATGTTCAAGTCCACTGATTTGTGACAGGCTTTTTTTCCAGATTAGTTTCGGGATGTAATTCTCTGCTTACCTTGTGCCTTTTGGCAAAGAGTATTTTATTTCTCTCTTCCTCGATGCCTTCTGCATCTGTGACTCGTAATGTTCGACTCTGAAATCTCCTCTTCCCAGTTCCTCTCACTTTAGTGTATCCTATTTCATAAACTTCTTACTCTCATTTTTGCGAACTTTCTTGTCCCTCCAAATTCAGTTCTCTGAAATCTGTTCTTTCCATCCTTATTTTCAATTATAAAATCTTAATAACATCCTCCGTCCTCCAAATGTAAATCTTGCTTAAAGTAAACTAATGCATTTCCCTACTTGTAATTACTTTTGTGCCTTATGTCACTGATGTTTCTGATTCGTCTCTGTTTCAAGCTCTTCTTCTTATCTCCAATACTTTGGTGAAACTGGCCACTTCCTTTCTGAGGGAATTAAAAACAATAAAAGATGTGTTCGCCTTGCCGACCCCAACAATGCTTTGTTCCGTTGGCATAAATCACAGTCGCCCCATTAATTGGTCCTCTGCTTAAACTATCAACACTTCTTCTAGCCTTCAAAGTTGCTGTCTACTTGAATCAACTCTCATATACAACTTTCTTAACATGACTCTTAGTCTTGGAATTGCTTCTGTAGATTCCTGTCTTTCTCAAGTATATTATCAAATGTTGTAATCTTCAGAACACTCATGACTTGACTGATCTCTCTCTTCCATCTGCTTTCGTGTGATCTGTAACGTTAGCTTACTGGACACTAGGTGATAAGTACAAAGTTAACTATACTGGACATATTGATAATGTCAAGTTAGCATATACTGGGACACTATGGTGATAATGTACACAAGTTAACATATACTGGGACACTATGGTGATAATGTACACAAGTTAGCATATACTGGGACACTATGGTGATAATGTACACAAGTTAACATATACTGGGACACTATGGTGATAATGTCTAGGTGGGTCGTCGTCTGACTAACCATAGTACAGTTCACATTAATTTAATTAAAATTTCTTTTACTTCATAACTGCTAATTAAATTATTTTTCAGTTGGTAAAACTCGCTTCAAAGTTGCATTGAATCATTATATACAAATTAAAATTATACACAAATTTCAGTCTTAAGATAAGGAAGAAGTGGTGATGAAAAGGGTTCCAGAAATATTGCTTTAGTGAGTATTTAAGTTGTGTTATGAACTCCAGGAGAAAGTTGTGAGTACAACTATTGTTAAGATTAACAATCATTATGATAACACAAATAATTACTATCAGTTAATAATTATAAATACGTTATTAACCTTTACACAAACTATACGAAAAAGTAAGAATGGATTAGGAGGGTTCAGAGCCACACTGTGAGATCCAACACTGGGGTCCTGATGATCACCAGCTCAAATACTGCCTTTCTTTCTACTTTCTTTTCCTCTTACTCTCTAGCGATGTCTTTTTTGCAACAATGTGACGAATGAAATTAAATTAATAAACAGATATTTATAAGCAATAACCATATTCATGTGTAGGTTAGGTTAAGTAAGATTAATCAGAAAACAGGACAAGTGTCTCCTGATGTGGGTTTAGTCAGATGATGACCAGCCATTGGAGCTTTTGGTCATATGACTGAGGCCTTCCTCTGGCTTATCGTCCACCCCTTTCAAAATTAATGGTTATTATTATAATCATTTCTAAGTTTTTTCTGTTTATATTACCTTCTTTATTAATTTTATTGCAGGATCTTTTGCGCCAATTGTTGTTCAGTCTTTGAACTTATGACAATTTTTTATGTTTCATTATTACCGTGAATATTACATGTTGTTTACACACAATGTACACCACTAAATGTTGTTTATTAGTGTCTGGCAGGTGTTGATGGACGTGTGTCTGGCAGGTGTTGATGGACATGTGTCTGGCAGGTGTTGATGGAGGTGTGTGTGGCAGGTGTTGATGGAGGTGTGTCTGGCAGGTGTTGATGGAGGTGTGTGTGGCAGGTGTTGATGGAGGTGTGTCTGGCAGGTATTGATGGAGGTGTGTCTGGCATGTGTTGATGGACGTGTGTCTGGCAGGTGTTGATGGACGTGTGTCTGGCAGGTGTTGATGGACATGTGTCTGGCAGGTGTTGATGGACGTGTGTCTGGCAGGTGTTGATGGACGTGTGTCTGGCAGGTGTTGATGGACGTGTGTCTGGCAGGTTTTGATGGACGTGTGTCTGGCAGGTCTTGATGGGCGTGTGTTTGGCAGGTCTTGATGGACGTATGTCTGGCAGCTGTTGATGGACGTGTGTCTGGCAGGTGTTGATGGACATGTGTCTGGCAGGTGTTGATGGACGTGTGTCTGGCAGGTGTTGATGGACGTGTGTCTGGCAGGTCTTGATGGAGGTAAAAGTTTGTCAAGTTACACCAGTCAACACCAGATATTTCCCTTGTTGATTCACTCACAAACTGTTTTAAAAACAGTCTTAATCCAGCAAGTCGCAAGACTCAAGATTTCAAGTGAAATATTTCAGATAATTTGAGTGAAATTTAAATAACTTGTTGTGATTACATTTTTGTCACGAAGTTTCTGTTAGTTACTTTCAAAGTTTGTTAGTGTGAACAGTGCACCTTAAAGCAGCTTTTCATGTTCATGAAATAACAATCAAAATGACTGTCTTCAGTTTCAGCCTTTATATCTTCGATGCTGTAGATTAAGTTTTACCGACATGTAACACTACTCTCCCCACTTCCTGTGACATGTAACACTACTCTCCCCACTTCCTGTGACATGTAACACTACTCTCCCCACTTCCTGTGACATGACTACAAACTCTTCACACTCCCATACATTCCACAACACACTTACTTCCTCACTGCTCTCTCCACACGACGTCACTACGTCCAGCAGGTCACTACGTCAGACGTCCACTACGTCCAGACGTCACTACGTCAGAGGTCACTACGTCAGACGTCACTACGTTCCAAGTCAGACCAAAACGTCATCATAAGTGTCTTGCTGCTATGTGCTGGTTATTTGTGTATTGTTGTATAAATGATCGAGAATCCTGGTTGACACAAGACTTTCACTGGTAAAGATGTGAATAAATGAAAAAGTGAAAAGTTTGAGATTCTTGTGGATAAGAGTGTAGCCAGAAACAATTATTAAAGTATGAAATATATCTCTCGAAATATCTCTCTCGAATTGTAATTCCTAGGCCTATCACTAAAAGTAACCATTTCCACCAATACATATGTGTATAAGTACATAAACACACAGAACAGATATACATACAGAAGCTACCATTTTCTTAGCTACACATTTTCTTTCTTTTAATCAACTACTTGTATATTTTGTATCACTTGAGAAGTGATCAAAGACACCAGAGATCACAAGGCGAGGCTACACACATTCAACTAGGTTGATCACTACAGATATGTGTGCACCGTAGGTTGTGTGTGCACCGTAGGTTGTGTGTGCACCGTAGGTTGTCTATGAATAAACAATTAAGTGTTGGGCCTAATATCTCACTCAGTTTCTCTTTTGAATCGTCTGTCAAATTTGTCTGAGTGTATTCACCTAGATGGGGTTGCAGAGGTGGAGTCACAGCTCCTGGCCCCGCTTCTTCACTAGTCGCTACTAGATCACTCTTCTTGCTTCATGAGCGTTATCATACCTCTTCTTAAAGCTATGTATAGATCCTGCCTCCACTACATCACTTCCCAGACTATTCCACTTCCTGATAACTCTGTGACTGAAGAAATACTTCCTAACATCCCTGTGATTCATCTGAGTCTTCAACTTCCAACTGTGATCCCTTGTTGCTGTGTCCCATCTCTGGAGCGTCCTCTTTCTGTCCACCTTGTCGATTCCTCTAAGTATTTTATATGTCGTTATCATATCCCCCTATCTCTCCTGTCCTCCAGTTGTTGTCAGGTCGATTTCCCTTAACCTCTCCTCGTAGGACATACACCTTAGCTCTAGGACTAGTCTTGTTGCAAACCTTTGCACTTTCTCTAGTTTCTTTACATGCTTGGCATGGTGTGGGTTCCAAACTGGTGCTGCATATTCAGATATAAGCCTAATTACACAGTGTACAGGGTACTGAAAGATTCCTTATTAGGATGTCGGAATGCTGTTGTTAGGTTTGCCAGGCGCCCGTATGCTGCAGCAGTTATTTGGTTGATGTGCACTTCAGATGTGCCCGGTGTTATACTTACCCCAGAAGACGACCCAGTTATTGGTACGTGCTCTAATTTCTATTTGAGTGCCATCACTCTGTATGACAACAACACTACCAGCTGCACCAGTGAGCCATCACTCTGTATGACAACAACACTACCAGCTGCACCAGTGAGCCATCACTCTGTATGACAACAACACTACCAGCTGCACCAGTGAGCCATCACTCTGTATGACAACAACACTACCAGCTGCACCAGTGAGCCATCACTCTGTATGACAACAACACTACCAGCTGCACCAGTGAGCCATCACTCTGTATAACAACAACACTACCAGCTGCACCAGTGGACACAACCATCAACATACATAATTTATGACAGAGAGCGCTGTGTTACTGAAGCATCAGTACATCTTAAGGCAGAGGCGGACAACCTTTTGCATTCCATGTGCCATTTTTTTCACGCTCTTGTTCAGATGCGCCATACGACACTTGTACCCTCATTCAGTTCTTTAAAAATATGTTAATATGGACATATTTAGCATTTTTACATAAAATTATTTAATATCAAGACAAGATAAACATTACTTTAATGAAACTTTTAAGTCTGCAGTTAAATTAGTTACTGAGAGCAACTGAGAAGTCTTCAAATTTGAGTCAGTCATTTGCAACCTCAGTTTGTTTTTAATAAATTTCGTGGATGAAAATGCTTGTTCGCATCTGTACGTTATTCCAAAACGACAGATATAACTGGGCAAATTTTCTTAGTATTGGAAAATGTTTATAGGGTAATGATCGCCCAAAAATTGTCAGAAGCATTTGGGACTGAGGGAAGTTCATCAAATTTCATTTTCAATAATTAATTTATTTTGAAATCAATAAGTTCCATTTGTATGTTACTAGGCAGCTTCAGGAGTTTTTTGTTCACTAAGTGAAATTTGGTTTATAAATGCGAGTATGAGGTCTTCTTCTTTATCAAAATCACTAAAACGACTTTCAAATTACTCTTGAAATATGTTTTTTTTCAATATATTCAGTAAAATTGCCGTTATCTTCTGTACATTCACTATTCTTTTAAATGTGGAAACTGACTCAAATCCTCATTTTCTGACTGAGAGGTTAGGTTAGGTAACGTTCGTCAGGAAACATGACAAGTGTCTCCTGACGCGGGTCTTAGTCGTTGGAGCTTTCGGTCATCTGACCGAGGCCTTCAGCTGGCTTACCGGTCCACCCCTATAAACATTATGGTCATAGTTATGACCATTTAAGATCTAACTGAGAGGTAAACAGTTTTAACTTTATCTTGAATGCACTGATGTCATTTACTAAGCTAGAAAACAATTTGTTCTTGTACTGCAGTTTCAAATTTAGACGATTTAGATCATTGCAGTTGGTCAAATACTTTTTGTATGAGTAGGCTTGTTTTTTATTATTATCATTGGGGTGCAATGCGCCACTTCTAATCATGCAATGCGCCACTTCTAATCATGCAATGCGCCACTTCTAATCATGCAATGCGCCACTTCTAATCATACAATGCGCCACTTCTAATCATGCAATGCGCCACTTTTAATCATGCAATGCGCCACTTTTAATCATGCAATGCGCCACTTCTAATCATGCAATGCGCCAGTTTTAATCATGCAATGCGCCACTTCTAATCATGCAATGCGCCAGTTTTAGCGCATGTGTCATATGTTGGTCATCCCTGGTTTAAGGCATCCTGTTTAGCTTCAAGGCGAAGCATTAGTTGTGATTTAAGAAGTTTTTTTGATGAAACGGAGGATAATGGTTTGGAACGGAGGACGTGAACACCCCAGTTGTTCCAAGAATTTGGTCCCAGTTTCCATACACAAGTGTTGAAAATTTGAAGGTTATTGGATGAGGCGTTCTTGAGGTATGAGAAAAATAAAATCGAAAAGTTGGAAAAAGAAGAAAACAGGTGAGGCTGCCTGTTAAAGGTAACTTAGTAAGTTTATTCAGGTATACACAAATACACTTACACAGATTATCACACATAACAACATACGTGTAGAGAACCCTCCAGGATAACACAAAAAGTCAGATAAATTGAATGAAACACTTGAGCAACACTGTGCTATCTTTATTTTGGAAATATTTCGACAGCCAGTGGCTTTCTCAGTCCAATACTGAGAAGAATGGAGATCAGAAGGAGTTTGAGGTAATCAGTCCCTCAGCCTATTCGATATGATCAGTCCATCAGTCATGTTAAAAGTACATCATATACGCAGAGAAGACGCTTGTATACCGCAGGGGGAAGCTGTCGTAGGGAACATTCCCAGGTGGAAGTGGTCAGGCCTATAGCTTAGGCAAGAGTAGAATTCCCTGCATCAAGATACCAAGATAGTGTTGTGTTTGAATCATTTATCTACAGTCAGTGTCCAACACAGCAACATCCTGGGGTCGTGATACTACCCAGTAGCCATGACCCTATTTCACCTGTGGATTATTCCACGGTGACACTGCCTACCACTGCTTCACCTCACTGGTGACACTGCCTACCACTGCTTCACCTCACTGGTGACACTGCCTACCACTGATTCATCTCACTGGTGACACTGCCTACCACTGCTTCACCTCACTGGTGACACTGCCTACCACTGCTTCACCTCACTGATGACACTGCCTACCACTGCTTCACCTCACTGGTGACACTGCCTACCACTGCTTCATCTCACTGGTGACACTGCCTACCACTGATTCATCTCACTGGTGACACTGCCTGCCACTGCTTCACCTCACTGGTGACACTGCCTACCACTGCTTCACCTCACTGATGACACTGCCTACCACTGCTTCACCTCACTGGTGAGACTACCACTGCTTCACCTCACTGGTGACACTGCCTACCACTGCTTCACCTCACTGGTGACAATGCCTACCACTGCTTCACCTCACTGGTGACACTGCCTACCACTGCTTCACCTCACTGGTGACACTTTCTACCACTGTTTCACCTTACTGGTGACACTGCCAACCACTGCTTCACCTCACTGGTGACACTGCCTACTACTGCTTAACCTCACTGGTGACACTGCCTACCACTGCTTCACCTCACTGGTGACACTGCCTACCACTGCTTCACCTCACTGGTGACACTGCCAACCACTGCTTCACCTCACTGGTGACACTGCCTACAACTGTTTCACCTCACTGATGACACTGCCTACCACTGCTTCACCTCACTGGTGACACTGCCTACCACTGCTTCACCTCACTGGTGACACTGCCTACCACTGCTACACCTCACTGGTGACACTGCCTGCCACTGCTTCACCTCACTTTTGACACTGCCTACCACTGCTTCACCTCACTGTTAACACTGCCTACCACTGCTTCACCTCACTGGTGACACTGCCTACCACTGCTTAACCTCACTGGTGACACTGCCTACCACTGCTTAACCTCACTGGTGACACTGCCTACCACTGCTTCACCTCATATGCTGTACATATAACAAGTCTGATGGACTGATCACATTGACTCCAGACTGAGGGACTGATTACCTCAAACTACTGATCATTAGGTTGTCAGCCGCTCCAGTTCATCCTTCACTTTCCTGACCCAGTGAAAAGAACTTCAAGAAAATCGATTTACTAGTAATTTTATAAACACTGATAATGTGTTCAGTTGTTGTCATCCTGGAACCTTTCCAAAAGTGATAAAAATAAAGAAAAAATTAACTTTAAAACTCACGGTTGAGGTGTTGCTCAGTCAGGAAAAATAACTTAAGGTGTCGGTTTTTATAAAACTTTTATAAACCAAATTTCATGCAGTTGACACAAAACCATCAAACTAATAAACCATACCACGGGTGGGGTTCGAACCCGCGGTCACAGAGTTTTGAGACTATGTGACCGCGGGTTCGAACCCCACCCTTGGTATGGCTTGCTTGCAATCGTGTCATTACGATTTCGTGAGTCATCAAACTAATAGAAGGGAAAACGAGAGTTTATTACACAAAACATCATTATATATCTTATATTTCAGAGACAGCTGGGAATATTTGACATGTTTGAGCAATATGTAATGATTAATAAACATGAACTGATGTTTTTGCTTGTGATGGTGTTACTGGCAGCCATTATGTGATGGAAGGTAAAAAAAATGGCGGCGCCCAACATAATTTTCTGCTGTCGTCTAAGAATTGCTCAAAAAGATGGTAAAATGGAGAGTTAAACTCACTTCACTGATACAGGTGAAGATGACCGACTGGTCGCAGTCACTTCATTGACACAGGTGAAGATGACCTACTGGTCGCAGTCACTTCACTGACACAGGTGAAGATGACCTACTGGTCGCAGTCACTTCACTGATACAGGTGAAGATGACCACTGGTCGAGTCACTTCACTGATACAGGTGAAGTGACACTGGCAGTCACTCACTGAACAGGTGAAGATGACTACTGTCCAGTCACTTCACTGAACAGGTGAAGATGACTCTGGTCGCAGTCACTTCACTGAACAGGTGAAGATGACCTACTGGTCGCAGTCTCATGACACAGGTGAGATGTTGTTAGTCTAGGTTATATTTCACATTTCTCATTAATGAGAAATGTGAAGATATAAAGAAGTAATAATTGAGAGAAACTTATCTTGGATAAAGTAAATTTTCTTATGGAAGGTAAGAAGTAACCTGAAATAATTATAAAATAATTAAAGTCTCTCACATTTTATTTTTTCATGTCTTCATTTTCTCACTTTCTCTATAATGAGAAAAACATTAACAATCACAAACACAAAAAACTTTGGAAAGAAAATAATAACTGCAAACTCAGAGACTCGACCTCTGCCAAAACGAATTTCTGCTGTTGATGTTACAACCTGACTGATGAACTGTTGTTAATATCTTGAATACTGTTGCTTTATGTTGCTGTGTTACAACCTGACTGTATAACTGTTGTTAATATCTTGAATACTGTGCTTTTGTATGCTGATGTTACAACCTGCTGGGTAGAACTGTTTTAATATCTTGAATACTGTGCTTTATGTTGTACTGTTACAACCTGACTGATAGAACTGTTTTATATCTTGTACTGTTCTCTATAATGATGCTATGTTACAATCACTACTATAACTTTGGTTAACTATCTTGAGATGACTCTGCTTTATGCTGTTGATGTTCAACCTGACTGATTGAACTTTGTTAATATCTTGAATACTGTGCTTTATGAATTAGTATGTTGCTGTATGTTACCGTATTATCTATGTGTTATGATTTCTTGGTATTACTTGTATTGCTTATGTTATGTACTTTTTTGTAGACTGATTATTCTTATAGTTACTGATTTTATTATATGTACTGTATTATTCTTATGATTACTGTATTTTATTGTATGTTACTGTATTATTCTGTATTGTTACTGTATTTTCAATATGTTACTGTATTCTTATGAGTTACTATATTCTTATTGTATTTTACTGTATTATTTTTATGTCAGTACTTTTTGCTGATAGTACTGTATTATTCTTATGTTACTGTATTTATTGTGTTACTGTATTACTTCTATGGTTATGATGTTTTCTGTGTTACTGTATTATCTTTGTGTTACTGTATTTTTTTAATATTTTACTGTATTCTTATGAGTTTCTGATTTTCATGTACTGTCTACTGTATTATTACTTCTGTTTAATGTACTGTTCTTCTGTGTTACTGTACTGGTCTTCTGTGTTACTGTACTGGTCTTCTGTGTTATTATGTCTCTGTTTTCTGTGTTACTGTACTGGTCTTCTGTGTTACTGTACTGGTCTTCTGTGTTACTGTACTGGTCTTCTGTGTTATGTACTGGTCTTCTGTGTTACTGTACTGTCTCTGTGTTACTTACTGTCTTCTGTGTTACTGTACTGTCTTCTGTGTTACGTACTGGTCTTCTGTTACTGTACTGGTTTCTGTGTTACAGTACTGTCTTCTGTGTTACGTACTGTTTCTGTGTATGCTGTTCTGTGTTATGTACTGGTCTTCTGTGTTACTGTACTGTCTCTGTGTTGTACTGTCTTCTGTGTTACTGTACTGGTCTTCTGTGTTATGTACTGGTCTTCTGTGTTACTGTACTGGTCTTCTGTGTTTTTCTGTTCTTACTGGTTTCTGTGTTACTGTACTGGTCTTCTGTGTTACTGTACTGGTCTTCTGTGTTACTGTACTGGTCTTCTGTGTTACAGTACTCGTCTTCTGTGTTACTGTACTGGTCTTCTGTGTTACTGTACTGGTCTTCTGTGTTACAGTACTGGTCTTCTGTGTTACTGTACTGGTCTTCTGTGTTATAGTACTGGTCTTCTGTGTTACTGTACTGGTCTTCTGTGTTACTCTACTGGTCTTCTGTGTTATTATGTCTGTGTTCTTCTGTGTTATTGTACTTGTCTTCTGTGTTACTGTACTGGTCTTCTGTGTTACTGTACTGGTCTTCTGTGTTACTGTACTGGTCTTCTGTGTTATTGTACTGGTCTTCTGTGTTACTGTACTGGTATTCAGTGTTATTGTACTTAACATCAACATTCAAGGCAGGTAAATCGCAGATCTGGAGAGTGTACAGAGAACCTTTACTGCACATATAAGTTCCGTCAAACACCTGGGAACGCCTGGAAGCACTTGACTTATACTCAGTGGAGCGCAGGCGGGAGAGATACGTTATTATCTACATCTGCAAAACCCTAGAGGAACTGGTCCCTAATCTGCACGCAGAAATCACTCCCTACCGAAGCAAAAGACTTGGCACCAGGTGCAACATACCCCCAATGAAGAGTGGAGGGCACCATTGGTACACTAAGAGAAAACACAAAAAGTGTCCGGGAACCAAGACTATTCAACAGCCTAGCACCATGCATAAGGGGAATTACCAATAGGCCCCTGGCTGCTTTCAAGAGGAAGCTGGACAGATCCTTAAAGTCGGTGCCCGATCAGCTGGGCTGTGGTTCGTACGTTGGAGTACGTGCTGCCAGCAGTAACAACCTAGTTGATCAGGCCCTGATCCACCAGGAGTCCTAGTCATGGACTAGGCCGCGGGGACGTTGATCCCCGGAATAGCCTCCAGGTAGACTCCAGGTAGTGCTGGTCTTCAGTGTTGCAGCATTATTATTGTGATTTACTTCTGAGTTGTTGTACTGTTTCATTTTTGTTTGTTTTATGTGTTATTATACGGTTTTTTGTTTTACTATGCTGTTTTATATGCTAATATACTGTTTTATGTGTTATTATACTATATATGTGTCACTGTACTGTTTAATGTTTTAATATACTGTTTTATGTTACTGTTCTTACATGTTACTGTACTTGTCTTTCATATTTGTGTGCTTATTGTAAGTTACTGTAGTGTTCTTGGTTGTAAATTGTCTGTTTATACCTATATTGTGGTAAAGGTCACTTGTATACTGAACTGTACTTAAGTGTTCTTTTTCAATGTAATGTTCTTGTGCTTAGCTGTACGGATTTTGTGTTTGTCTTCACTGTTCTTGTAAGTTGACATGTTGGCTGTATCCTTGACGTAAGCTAAAGGTTTAACTCTGCTATATACACTGCTCCTTACACAAGTGTCTCCCACACTGACATTCATGTCTCTCCCAGCAATTATCTTGCATTACTCTACATTCCCAACACATTCACTTAACATCTCCCAGAATCCCTTTTTTTTATCTGTATTTTTTTCAAATTTAAAATATCCACATAATCATATCCACAATACACACCAAAAATCAGTAACTCTCAGGGTAATAAGGTGGGCAGTCATGGCAGCCTGCAACCTGGCTAGTTCCTCTCATTGTTACTGTCTCCACTATTGCTGTTTTTTTTCAGTGATTTCTTGCTCTGATATACGTTTGACACTCTAGTACCATAACTCTTGTTCTTTGCATGAAGTATTTCTTTTGTTTTTTTAACTATTGTTAAATAGTGTTTTTCATAAATATATTTACAATCATAACACTGTGTACGGCTTTGATGTGTTTCACTAGCACAGGCTGCTACCAAAGTTAGACTTGTGTAGAGATATGAGACTCTAATTACTTTAGTTATTCTTGTCTGTTTACAAGTGAAAAACAAATGCAATGAAATGCTACAACCTATTATGCAGAAGTAACTTCTGCACACTGCTTCAGTAGCTACGAAGGTTTTCATGTTTCCTCTAACGAAGGCTGAAGTTACTATAGTTCAGTAGTTACGGCAGCTTTATAGGTTTCCTTCCAGCAGGACTGAAGTTACTATGGTTCAGTAGTTACGATAGTTTCAGAGGTATTCTTCCAACAGTGAAAGTCATTAAACGTTATACGTATTAAGAACTGTTTCCCAGCTGGGTTAGTCACTCTGGTTACAATATCTTCAACAGGTTCAAAATCATAATTATGTTCTCCTTCAATAAATACATGTTACAGTATTTAAAAGACCTTCATAGTGAGATAAGTCTTTAATGACAGAAAAATCACTGACCATCACAAATATAAAACAAAAACTCTCCAAAAAAATTACTTTTTCGGGAGACCTGATTTAGTGACAAAAATAATTTTGTCAGAGCATCTTACAGCCTGCCGACACGTCTCCTGTCAGAGCATCTTACAGCCTGCCGACACGTCTCCTGTCAGAGCATCTTACAGCCTGGCCGACACGTCTCCTGTCAGAGCATCTTACAGCAGACATCAAATAACACTCTAAATATGGGGCCTGTTTAGTGCAAATTTGCAGGCATCTTAGCCGACCGTCTGTCAGGCATCTACACCGCACAGTTCTCAGAATCTTACCCGCGACCTTCCTCAGCATCTTAGCCTGGCGACCGTTCCAGGCATCTTAGCCTGCGACGTTCTGTCAGAGCATCTAAGCCTGCCGCGCCTTGCCAGCCTGCGCACTCTCAGCATCTCGCCTGCGACCTCTTCAGACATCTAACTGGGCGTCTCTCAGCATCTACAGCTGCGACTCTCTGTCGGCATCTTACCGCACACGTCTCTGTCAGAGCTACAGCCTGGCACGCTCTGTCAGAATCACTGCCAGTCTCTGTCAGGCATCTAGCCTGGCGACGCTCCTGTCAGAGACTTCAGCTGGCGACGTCTCTGTCAGGCATCTTACAGCCTGCGACACGTCTCTGTCAGAGCACTAAGCCTGGCGACGCTCCGTCGAGCATCGCCGCGACACGTCTCCTGTCAGGATCTTACAGCCGGCAACGCTCCTGTCAGACACACAGCCTGCCGACACGTCTCCTGTCAGCATCTACCTGCCGCGTCGCTCCTGGCGTCCTGGCATTTACAGCCTGGCACACGTCTCCGTCAGAGATCTTACAGCCGACCGCTCTGTGCCAGTAATCTTCAGCATTACCTGCCGACACGTCTCCTGTCAGGCATCTTACACCTGGTGCACGTCTCCTGTCAGAGCATCTTACAGCCTGCCGACACGTCTCCTGTCAGAGCATCTTACAGCCTGGCCGACACGTCTCCTGTCAGAGCATCTTACAGCCTGCCGACACGTCTCCTGTCAGAGCATCTTACAGCCTGGCCGACACGTCTCCTGTCAGAGCATCTTACAGCCTGGCCGACACGTCTCCTGTCAGAGCATCTTACAGCCTGGCCGACACGTCTCCTGTCAGAGCATCTTACAGCCTGGCCGACACGTCTCCTGTCAGAGCATCTTACAGCCTGGCCGACACGTCTCCTGTCAGAGCATCTTACAGCCTGGCCGACACGCCTCCTTGTTAATGTCTCAGATAAACATCCATTAATATCATCTAATGTATAAAGAAGTTAAATGTAAATATTGTGACATTTTGCATAGATTTATACTGCAACATCCTAAAGGCTTAGGTTGCAAAAGAATCAATAAAAAAAAATAACGCAGAAAATATTCTTTGTAAATAGGGCACTTGAGGAGTTGAGTGAGATCCAGTAGGAATTTGTAAGTGTAATAACTACTGTCAACTTTAACACTAATTATTATGCACAACAAAAATATATAATAGAATACAGATAATTACGAAATATTAATTAACACTGTGATAAAACTTGGAAGACATAAATAAGTAGTATAAAGATATAGGAAATTTAGTCTTCACTGCTTAGGCTATGTAAAATATAATTACAAACATAATTTAAACAAAATTACATACAATATCAAGTATAATAATAACTGAATAATTGTAAAATAAAAGCGAAATCAAAATCACGTATATAAGACGTTCGTAACAGCTGGCTTGTGTCTCTTACACTGTGCTTGGTCTGCTAAACAGAGTAAGGTATGTAGCACTAGCAGTGTTGGTCTGTTAACACGTGTGCTGGCACCGCTGTGTTGCTGTGAAGTGTGTTGGTTACACAGCTGTGCTTAGTGTCTGCATACACAGCTGTGCTTGTCCTGCTTACACAGCTGTTGCTTGTGCCCTTACACAGTGAAAGTTGTTCTGCATTATACAGCTGTGTTGTTGCTTACACATTTCTGTGCTTATTGTCTGCTAACAGCTGTGTGTAATACATGCTTACAACAGCTGTGCATTATCTCTTACACAACTGTATATTTTAGCAACAGCTGTTTCTATAACACTTACCGTGTTGTCTTGTGTCTGCTTACACAGCTGTGCTTGTGTCTGCTTACACAGCTGTGCTTGTGTCTGCTTACACAGCTGTGCTTGTGTCTCTTAACAGCTGTGCTTGTGTTCTACACAGCTGTGCTTGTGTCTGCTTACACAGCTGTGCTTGTGTCTGCTTACACAGCTGTGCTTGTGTCTGCTTACACAGCTGTGCTTGTGTCTGCTTACACAGCTGTGCTTGTGTCTGCTTACACAGCTGTGCTTGTGTCTGCTTACACAGCTGTGCTTGTGTCTGCTTACACAGCTGTGCTTGTGTCTGCTTACACAGCTGTGCTTGTGTCTGCTTACACAGCTGTGCTTGTGTCTGCTTACACAGCTGTGCTTGTGTCTTCGTACACAGCTGTGCTTGTGTCTGCTTACACAGCTGTGCTTGTGTCTGCTTACACAGCTGTGCTTGTGTCTGCTTACACAGCTGTGCTTGTGTCTGCTTACACAGCTGTGCTTGTGTCTGCTTACACAGCTGTGCTTGTGTCTGCTTACACAGCTGTGCTTGTTCTGCTTACACAGCTGTGTTGTGTCTGCTTACACAGCTGTGCTTGTGTCTGCTTACACAGCTGTGCTTGTGTCTGCTTACACAGCTGTGCTTGTGTCTGCTTACACAGCTGTGCTTGTGTCTGCTTACACAGCTGTGCTTGTGTCTGCTTACACAGCTGTGCTTGTGTCTGCTTACACAGCTGTGCTTGTGTCTGCTTACACAGGTGCTGTACACAGCTTGTTGTCTGCTTACACAGCTGTGCTTGTGTCTGCTTACACAGCTGTGCTTGTGTCTGCTTACACAGCTGTGCTTGTGTCTGCTTACACAGCTGTGCTTGTGTCTGCTTACACAGCTGTGCTTGTGTCTGCTTACACAGCTGTGCTTGTGTCTGCTTACACAGCTGTGCTTGTGTCTGCTTACACAGCTGTGCTTGTGTCTGCTTACACAGCTGTGCTTGTGTCTGCTTACACACCTGTGCTTGTGTCTGCTTACACAGCTGTGCTTGTGTCTGCTTACACAGCTGTGCTTGTGTCTGCTTACACAGCTGTGCTTGTGTCTGCTAACACAGCTGTGCTTGTGTCTGCTTACACACTGTGTTGTTCTGTTACACAGCTTGTTTGTTTATAAAACAGAAGTAGTAATATGTTGTGTACACTAGTACTGTGTTTAGCACAACATTTTAGCAGTTTCATGAACTAATAACACATAATACTGTACAAGTCTTAATGAACACTAAGTGTATAATCTCTTACAAGTGTCTGATCCAAACGGATGCTGATATTTACAGTGTCTGTATCACATAACAGCGGCTGATGACTAGCTACAAGTTGGTGTACAACCAGCTAGTCACTTACCATGGGTGTACAACTCACTAGCACAAGTACCATGGTGTACAACTCCTAGCTACAAGTACCATGGTGTACAACTCATTAGCACAAGTACATGGTGTACAACTACTAGCACAAGTACCATGTGTGTACAACTATACTGTATGGTTTAACAACTAGACAAGTACCATGGTGACATACTGAGACAACTGTACCATGGTGTACAACTGAACTAAACAAGTACTGTACAACTAACTAACAAAGTTACAATGGTGTACAACTGACTCAGACAAGTACATGGTGTACAACTACTAGCACAAGTACCATGTGTACAACTCACTAGCACAAGTACCATGGTGTACAACTCACTAGCACAAGTACCATGGTGTACAACTCACTAGCACAAGTACCATGGTGTACAACTGACTAGCACAAGTACCATGGTGTACAACTACTAGCACAAGTACCATGGTGTACAACTCACTAGCACAAGTACCATGGTGTACAACTGACTAGCACAAGTACCATGGTGTACAACTCACTAGCACAAGTACCATGGTGTACAACTCACTAGCACAAGTACCATGGTGTACAACTCACTAGCACAAGTACCATGGTGTACAACTCACTAGCACAAGTACCATGGTGTACAACTACTAGCACAAGTACCATGGTGTACAACTCACTAGCACAAGTACCATGGTGTACAACTAACTAGCACAAGTACCATGGTGTACAACTCACTAGCACAAGTACCATGGTGTACAACTAACTAGCACAAGTACCATGGTGTACAACTCACTAGCACAAGTACCATGGTGTACAACTACTAGCACAAGTACCATGGTGTACAACTCACTAATACAAGTACCATGGTGTACAACTCATTAGCACAAGTACCATAGTGTACAACTCACTAGCACATGTACCATGGTGTACAACTCACTAGCACAAGTACCATGGTGTACAACTCACTAGCACAAGTACCATTTTGTACAACTCACTAGCACAAGTATCATGATGTACAACTTACTAGCACAAGTACCATGGTGTACAACTCACTAGCACAAGTACCATTGTGTACAACTGACTAGCACAAGTACCATGTTGTACAACTGACTAGCACAAGTACCATGTTGTACAACTCACTAGCACAAGTACCATGGTGTACAACTCACTAGAACAAGTACCATGGTGTACAACTGACTAGAACAAGTAACATGGTGTACAACTGACTATCACAAGCACCATGGTGTACAACTGACTAGCACAAGTACCATGGTGTACAATTGACTAGCACAAGTACCATGGTGTACAACTGACTAGCACAAGTGACATGGTGTACAACTCACTTGCACAAGTACCATGGTGTACAATTCACTAGCACAAGTACCATGGTGTACAACTCACTAGCACAAGTACCATGGTGTACAACTCACTAGCACAAGTACCATGGTGTACAACTCACTTGCACAAGTACCATGGTGTACAATTCACTAGCACAAGTACCATGGTGTACAATTCACTAGCACAAGTACCATAGTGTACAATTCACTAGCACAAGTACCATGGTGTACAACTCACTAGCACAAGTACCATGGTGTACAATTCACTAGCACAAGTACCATGGTGTACAATTCACTAGCACTAGTACCATGGTGTACAATTCACTAGCACATGTACCATGGTGTACAATTCACTAGCACAAGTACCATGGTGTACAACACACTAGCACAAGTACCATGGTGTACAATTCACTAGCACAAGTACCATGGTGTACAACCACTAGCACAAGTACCATGGTGTACAACACTAGCACAAGTACCATGGTGTACAATTCACTAGCACAAGTACCATGGTGTACAACTCACTAAGCACAAGTACCATGGTGTACAACTCACTAGCACAAGTACCATGGTGTAAATTCACTAACACAAGTACCATGGTGTACAATTCACTAGCACAAGTACCATGGTGTACGATTCACTAGCACAAGTACCATGGTGTAAAATTCACTAGCACAAGTACCATGGTGTACAATTCACTAGCACAAGTACCATGGTGTACAATTCACTAGCACAAGTACCATGGTGTACAATTCACTAGCACTAGTACCATGGTGTACAATTCACTAGCACAAGTACCATGGTGTACAACACACTAGCACACTACACATAGGTCACACAGTCATGTGTAAGTAGGTAACCTCTAACAAAGACAGTCTACACAACACAGTGTTGTTACAAACAATCACAGACAAACAACATACAACTAACAGTAAACAAACATAAAACACCAGTAACGTACAGATGTATATTACAAGATACTTTATTGTTGAATAAATTTTCCTTAAATAAATCTTCCCTCATGTTGGTGAAGGATTAAATGTCCGCCATTTCCCAGGTGAACTCTGACCTTTACCTGTTTAATTAACATATTTCATGAAAATAATTAAAATTGCATAAAATATAGAATAATATAGGTGGAAATTATTAAATGTTTAACACCAAATTGTAAAATTAAGTCACAAGAACATAAATATAATAAACCTCAGTCGAATGAAATGAAGAAGAAAAAGACTCCGCCGGGAGTTGAACCCGAGTCTGGTGATTTAGAGGCAGCCGTGCTGACCACTGCACCACAGCCGTGCTGACCACTGCACCACAGCCGTGCTGACCACTGCACCACAGCCGTGCTGACCACTGCACCACAGCCGTGCTGACCACTGCACCACAGCCGTGCTGACCACTGCACCACAGCCGTGCTGACCACTGCACCACAGCCGTGCTGACCACTGCACCACAGCCGTGCTGACCACTGCACCACAGCCGTGCTGACCACTGCACCACAGCCGTGCTGACCACTGCACCACAGCCGTGCTGACCACTGCACCACAGCCGTGCTGACCACTGCACCACAGCCGTGCCGACCACTGCACCACAGCCGTGCTGACCACTGCACCACAGCCGTGCTGACCACTGCACCACAGCCGTGCCGACCACTGCACCACAGCCGTGCTGACCACTGCACCACAGCCGTGCTGACCACTGCACCACAGCCGTGCTGACCACTGCACCACAGCCGTGCTGACCACTGCACCACAGCCGTGCTGACCACTGCACCACAGCCGTGCTGACCACTGCACCACAGCCGTGCTGACCACTGCACCACAGCCGTGCTGACCACTGCACCACAGCCGTGCTGACCACTGCACCACAGCTGTGCTGACCACTGCACCACAGCCGTGCTGACCACTGCACCACAGCCGTGCTGACCACTGCACCACAGCCGTGCTGACCACTGCACCACAGCCGTGCTGACCACTGCACCACAGCCGTGCTGACCACTGCACCACAGCCGTGCTGACCACTGCACCACAGCCGTGCTGACCACTGCACCACAGAGTCGTAATCTTTAGATATTAAGTTTTACTATATACGTCAATGGTAGTGTTGGCAATGTAATGAACTGTTAAAAAGTTTGTCAAAACCAGTAAAAGAAAAAGGAGAAAGTAATTTTTTCGTCATCATTATCTTTATAATAATAGTACTACTACTACAACTACTAGTACTACTACTTCAACTACTACTACTACTACTGACCCAAAATTTGGTCATCTCAAACATCTCTGATATTATCCTAACACCACAAGACTTTGAAAAGGCAATAACTGACATGGCCATGCACTGTGTCCCAGCCCTAGACTCATGGAACTCAGTGTTCATCAAGAACTGCAAGAAGCCCCTGTCACGTGCCTTCAGCATTCTATGGAGAGGGAGCATGGACACAAGGGTCATCCCACACTCACTAAAAACAACAGATATAGCCCCACTCTACAAAGGTGGCAGTAAAGCATTTGCTAAGAACTACAGACCGATAGCACTAACATCCCTTTTCATAAAAATCTTTGAAAGGGTTCTAACAAGCAAGTTCGCCAACCTCCTGGATACCCATCTGTTACACAACGCAAGCAACACGGGTTTAGAGCAGGTCGCGCCTGCCTGCTACTGGACCACTATGAAAAGGTCCTGGATGCTATAGAGGTTAAACAAAATGCAAATGTAGTATACACAGACTTTGCGAAAGCCTTCGACAAGCGCGACCATGGTGTAATAGAGCACAAAATGCCTGATAAAGGAATAACAGGAAAAGTTGGTAGATGGATTTATAACTTCCTAACAAATAGAACATGAAGAGTAATAGTAAACAGAGTAAAGTTTGAGGCAGTCACGGTGAAAAGCTCTGTTCCACAAGGCACAGTACTCGCTCCCATCCTACTCCTCATCATATCTAATACAGAGATGTAAGCCATAGCTCCGTGTCTGACAGTGTCGTCCGATGAAGTCACCGCAAGACTCCTAGTGGACCAATATGAAGAAAAATTTCAACTACTCATATATGAAAAATTTGAGGAAATTAAAACTATATTAGGGTACAACAAATTCTAACCATTCAATAGAGCGAAAAAGTAATGTGAAGGACCTGTTAGTGATAATGTCAAAGGATCTCACCTTCAAAGACCACAACAATGTATCTACCACATCTGCTAGGAAAATGATAGGATGGATAATGAGAACCTTCAAAACTAGGGACGCCAAGCCCATGATGATTCTCTTCAAATCGCTTGTTCTCTCTAGGCTGGAATACTAACTGTCCCCTTCAAGGCAAGCGAAATTGCTGACCTGGAGAATGTACAAAGAACTTTCATGGCACACATAAGTACGATAAAGCACCTAAATTATTGGGAACGGTTGAAGTCCCTATGAAAGCAAAAGACTCGGCAGGAAATGCAACATTCCCCCAAAGAAAAGCAGGGGCGTCACGAGTACACTGAGAGACAACACAGTGTCAGGGGCCCAAGACTGTTTAACTGCCACCCAGCACACATAAAGGGGATTACGAATAGACCCCTGGCGGTCTTCAAGAAGGCATCAGACAGGCACCTAAAGTCAGTACCTGACCAGCCGAGTTGTGGTCCGTACGTCAGTTTGTGTGCGGCCAGCAGTAACAGCCTGGTTGATCAGACTGATCCACCACGAGGCTTGGTCTCAGAACGGGCCGCGGGGGCGTTGACCCCCGAAACCCTATCCAGGTATACTACTAGTACTGCTGCTGCTGCCACAACTACTACTACTACTACTACTACTACTACTACTACTAATAATAATAATAATAATAATAATAATAATAATAATAATAATAATAATAATAATAATTATAATAATTATTATTATTATTATTATTATTATTATTATTATTATTATTCAGCATTATTATTATTATTATTCAGCTGGACTTACACTATTAAACTTACTCTATTGGAAATTCCTAAAATCTTCAAATTATACTATTTGTAGCGAAGAGGAGAAGAATGTATAATGATTAATAACTGGAAAACATTGGCATGGTTGGGAAGATAGAAATGGCAAACACTGCAGGAACTAGTGCCAGACACTGCAGGAACTAGTGCCAGACACTGCAGGAACTAGTGACAAATATGATGATTGAAACAATCATTAACACGAGCAGAAGACAGGTCAGAGGCAACAAAAAACATCAAATGAAAAGCAGGACTACAATAAATGCTCTAAGAGAGAGAACGTTGAAGAAACTCGTATACAATGAAACACCTGGATAATACTTAAGTAGGAATATTATAATGGTATGTAATATCGACAAGTAGATAAGTAAGACACATATACAACTGTAACGTATCTTTATTCCGAAACATATCGACTTCACATGACAGTAGATGTGCAAGAAGACAGTGCTGGTAGACTTGACATGACAGTAGATGTGCAAGAAGACAGTGCTGGTAGACTTGACATGACAGTAGATGTGCAAGAAAAGAACAGTAGTGAAACTGCTGGTAGACTTACATGACAGTAGATGTGCAAGAAGACAGTGCTGGTAGACTTGACATGACAGTAGATGTGCAAGAAGACAGTGCTGGTAGACTTGACATGACAGTAGATGTGCAAGAAGACAGTGCTGGTAGACTTGACATGACAGTAGATGTGCAAGAAGACAGTGCTGGTAGACTGCATGACAGTAGATGTGCAAGAAGACAGTGCTGGTAGACTTACATGACAGTAGATGTGAAGAAGACAGTGCTGGTAGACTTACATGACAGTAGATGTGCAAGAAGACAGTGCTGGTAGACTTGACATGACAGTAGATGTGCAAGAAGACAGTGCTGGTAGACTTGACATGACATGTAGATGTGCAAGAAGACAGTGCTGGTAGACTTGACATGACAGTAGATGTGCAAGAAGACAGTGCTGGTAGACTTGACATGACAGTAGATGTGCAAGAAGACAGTGCTGGTAGACTTGACATGACAGTAGATGTGCAAGAAGACAGTGCTGGTAGACTTGACATGACAGTAGATGTGCAAGAAGACAGTGCTGGTAGACTTGACATGACAGTAGATGTGCAAGAAGACAGTGCTGGTAGACTTGACATGACAGTAGATGTGCAAGAAGACAGTGCTGGTAGACTTGACATGACAGTAGATGTGCAAGAAGACAGTGCTGGTAGACTTGACATGACAGTAGATGTGCAAGAAGACAGTGCTGGTAGACTTGACATGACAGTAGATGTGCAAGAAGACAGTGCTGGTAGACTTGACATGACAGTAGATGTGCAAGAAGACAGTGCTGGTAGACTTGACATGACAGTAGATGTGCAAGAAGACAGTGCTGGTAGACTTGACATGACAGTAGATGTGCAAGAAGACAGTGCTGGTAGAGACTCTTCAGTGTTAATACAGAGGAGCAGACATCAATGGTCTTGTGTAGAGGAAATGTTGGTAATTAAAGATGATTGACAGTTAGAGAAGTATCTTATTATCCAAAATATCTTGGTACTAGGAGAAAGCCAGGATGGTTAATACCCCAGTGTGTGTTGTGTACAGGTGTTATCGTGTGTGTGTGTGTGTGTGTGTGTGTGTATGTGTGTGTGTGTGTGTGTGTGTGTGTGTGTGTTTTACGTCTTCGTTCTCATGCGGATAGGTAGCACCAACAGCCTAAATGACCAGAGTATCAACCAAGAGACCTTGTCTCAGACTGAGTAACAAGAACAATGGCCACATCAACTATTTACTGTTAATATCCTGGTAGCCGTATACAATATTACCGTAAACTATCTACAGTTAATATAGAGGCAGCACTGTGTTAACAATTACCAACTGAACTGAGAAGTATTATGGTGATACCAACAAGGTGTGGATAAAGACACTTATGTACAGTTGAGGTCATTTATTAAAGGAAACGTTTCGCCCCGAGTGGTTTCTTCAGTCCTGATACAGAGATAACTAAGACAATGAGTATATATAGTGGCAGGAGTCAGGTGGAGTGTCGCGTGGGTAGTAGTAGTAGTAATTATAGTAGTGGTAGTAGTAGTAGCAGTAGTAGTGGTAGCAGTAGTAGTGGTAGTAGTAGTGGTATTAGTAGTAGCAGTAGTAGTAGTAGCAGTAGTAGTAGTAATAGTAGTAATAGTAGTAGTAGTAGTAGTGGTAATAATTGAGGTGAGACGGGTTGGAGTTAGAGAAGGACCTATCGACATGTTACAGCAGTCTCCAGAATGGGTAATATCCTGTTGATTAGCAATTTGGAGATAGTGTAACTACCGGACGTTTGATGGATAGTGTTACTGACTGTAGTTAGGGCAGCTATTATACACTTTCGACGTCTTAAATCGTCTTCTTTAATCACTAGTTTATGGTCATCATTGTTGCAAGTATTTTTGTGTTCTCTCATCCTAACGTCCAGAGATCTGGATGTTTCCTCCACAAGCGACACTGTGTTAACAATGTCCAAGTGAACTATCTACAGTAAATTTACAGACAGCACTGAGTTAAAAATGGGCTGTGTATGCATACTCTCATATGCATACACAGCCATTCATACTCTCAGTTGACGTGGTCCATGTATATATTAACATACACAAATGTAGATGAATGAATCTGTAAAACACATGAGAAAAATATATGATAATTATCAAGGGTCATGCTACTATTCAATTCACAGGTATAATCACATCTAACAACCAGATGTTTCAACAGAAGGTGGAGAGTCAGTCAAGATGGTGGAGCAGTGTGTGTCTGGAGATGTGAAGGTGGAGAGTCAGTCAAGATGGTGGAGCAGTGTGTGTCTGGAGATGTGAAGGTGGAGAGTCAGTCAAGATGGTGGAGCAGTGTGTGTCTGGAGATGTGAAGGTGGAGAGTCAGTCAAGATGGTGGAGCAGTGTGTCTGGGGATGTGAAGGTGGAGAGTCAGTCAAGATGGTGGAGCAGTGTGTCTTTGGGGAGTCAGATGTGAGCAGTAAGATGGGAGAGTCAGTAAGTATGGTGGACAGCAGTGTGTCTAAAGATTTGAGCGTCTTCTTGTAATTACTATTCTTTCACAAATGAGTCTTAAAGAAACGTAAGTTTTTTCATCTTTTAACAAATTATTGAAACATATTCACTATTATCACGGGTCACAAATTATTTCTTCGTTTATTCACGTATGAGAGTACAGATTGCTTGAGAATGACTAGTATTATTCCCATCGTTTTAATTCAAATTATTGAGTTGTGTTAGAGAGTTTGAAAATATTTCAGTAAATTATGTTTTGTTTAAAAAATTTAAAGTGAGAGAGTACAGAGATGCTTAAGAGAATGTGCACATATGTATCTATGTGCACACATGTATGTGAGTATGTGCACACATGTATGTGAGTTTGTGTTAGGGAGTTTGAAGTCGGATATATGTTCGTATGTACAATCTCTGTGTTTACATGTTAAAATGATTGAAGATTGTTGACATTGGTTGTATGTATGTATTTTAGTAAGAAACAATATACACCTTATGGCATTTATTGAGACGAAGTTTCGTCTGCCAGGGATTTTATTAATACTTGATGGATAGATAAAGTCCTCGTAGACTTTATCAATCCCTGATAAAGTCCTGGTAGACTTTATCAGTCTCTGATGCACAAAGTTCTGGTGCACGAAACGTCTGCTCAGTCATCGCCAGACTCAACATATTGTCTCATTCACCTATATGTCGGTATGTTTTACTATGATTTATGTGGGCATAAGTGTGATGCAGAGAATTATATATGTTCCTGTGTGCATATATGGAGATGCATATATGGAGTGCATATATGGAGATGCATAAATGAGCCTGAAAGCAGGTGTGTGGTGTCTACTCCTATGCATCTACGCATGCCACGAAAATACAAACTTTTAATAACAAAAAATGAAATCTGATTAACATGTACAGTTGTTTTCAAGGAGATAGACAAATAGATAAACACACAGACACTCATCTACTTGCAATAAAAGATTCACAAAAACACTTACTCAACTACATAAATGAGAAAAATGTATTTACTATAGATAATTAATGCAACATAAATAGAAGTCCAAAATTTTTCTTAATTAGCCTCTCCTCGGTGGCCGCGCTGGTCTCGTCTAGCTGACCTACGGTCGTGGCTGTCTTGGTGGGTGTAATAACTGGACACAGTAATTCCACCCACCTGGACAGTCTCTACCGTAGACCAGCTAGACAAGACCAAGTTTCCACCCAGCAAGGTCACTGGGGGTGGCAACCGCTGACTCTGGGGAAGTGGGGAAGAAAGTTCATCTGAGGTGATACAAATGGACTTCTGGAGACACTGATCCAGGGAAGGCACCGCCGACCTTAGGTAAGTGGGGAAGGGGAGACATCCGGGAGCGAACGGATGAATTCCTGGATACATGAACTTGGGGAAGGTTGTTGTTGACGCTGACCTTGGGGACGTGGCCAAGGGAGACATACGGGAGCGAACGAATGGATTCCTGGATACATGAACCTGGGGAAGGCAAGAATACTAGCAGTTAAGGCGAACTTGGAAGTGGAAGGATCGGCGGAGACGGTGGATTCTGACATGAACCTGGAAGACTGGGAAAGCAAGAATCGGGTTTGAGGCTAACTGGGTGTGGGGAATGGAACATCCGGAGGCGGACGAGGATTGATACATGAACCTGGGAAGGCAGAATACGTTGGAAACCTGGGATGGAGAGGATACATCCGGGGACCCACGGATGATTCCACACATGAACCTGGAAGGAGAATACGGTTGTGAGGCCTTGGGATGAGGAGGGCATCCGGGACCCACGGATGGACTGGACACATGAACCAGAAAGGAGGGTGACCTAAAGACACTGGCTCCGTGGCAGGTCGAACAGAGATAACTCTAGGCTGAAGTGCAAATATAATTATATTAACGTTGATTAGTAATATAAAAATATAATATAAATACATATAATGTGAGGCGGTGACTGCAGGTCTTATTTATATTATATTTCACACACACACACACACACACACACACACACACACACACAAGTCAGGGGTCCTGACTCTGGGGAAGTGGGAAGAAAGTTCATCTGAGGTATACAATGGACCTGGAACATGATCATGGAAGGCACGATCTTAGGTAAGTGGGGAAGGGAGACATCCGGGAGTGAACGGATGAATTCCTGGATACATGAACTGAGGGAATTGTTGTGACGCTGACCTGGGACGTGGCCAAGGGAAACATCGGAGCAACGAATGGATTCCTGGATACATGAACCTGGGGAAGGCAAGAATACGGGTTGGTGAGGCTAACCTTGGGGATGTGAGGAAGGGGAGACATCCGGGGACCCACGGATGGATTCCTGGACACATGAACCTAGGAAAGGAGAGGGGGTGGACCTTAAAGACACTGGCCTCCACGTGGCAAGGTCTGGTAACTCAGAGATAACTCTGAGGCTGACAGTGGTCGCAAATAATAATTTTATTAGTGGTTTCTTAACGTTGATTAATGCTGGGTAATATAAGAAATATGTAATATAAATACATATAAAGTGTGAGGGCGGTGACTGCAGGTCTTGAATTTCCCCACCACCCAACCACAACTACACACAACACATCACACACACACACACACACACACACACACACACACACACACACACACTTATTAAGAACAGGTGGGGATTTGAGGAAGTGGAAGGAATGGATGGAATGGGCGAAAGGGACTACATAGTAGGAACAATTCAGTCTGAGGGCCATAAGGTGGTAATTGCTGTAATGTACAACCCGCCACAGAACTGCAGGAGGCCAAGAGAAGAATACGACGAGAGCAACAGAGCAATGGTAGACACACTAGCCGAGGTAGCCAGAAGAGCCCACTTGGGGAGAACAAAGTTACTAGTTATGGGTGATTTCAATCACAAGGAGATTGATGGAAAACCTGGAGCCCCACGGGGTCCTGAATCATGGAGAGCCAAGATGATGGATGTGGTACTGGAAAACCTCATGCATCAACATGTTAGAGACACTACCAGAGAGAGAGGTGGGGATGATCCAGCAAGACTGGACCTAGTATTCACCTTGAGTAGTTCGGACATCGAGGATATCACATATGAAAGGCCCCTTGGAGCTAGTGATCATTTGGTTCTGTGTTTTGATTATATAGTTGAGCTACAAGTGGAGAGGGAGCAGGAATAGGAAGGAGAAACGAAACTACAAAAGGGGAACTACACAGGCATGAGGAACTTCCTACAAGATGTTCAGTGGGAGAGAGAATTGGCAGGAAAACCAGTAAAAGAAATGATGGAATATGTGACAACCAAATGCAAAGAGGCAGAGGAGAGGTTTGTCCCCAAGGGAAACGGAAGTAATGGGAAGATCAGAACGAGTCCTTGGTTCACCCAGAGGTGTAGGGAAGGCAAAAACTAAGTGTAATAGAGAATGGAAAAAGTACAGAAGACAAAGGACCCAGGAAAATAAAGAGATTAGCCGAAGAGCCAGAAACGAATATGCACAGGTAAGAAGGGAGGCTCAGCGACAATATGAAAATGATATAGCATCAAAAGTCAAGTCGGACCCGAAGCTGTTGTATAGCCACATCAGGAGGAAAACAACAGTCAAGGACCAGGTAATCAGGCTGAGGAAGGAAGGTGGGGAGTTCACAAGAAACGACCAAGAGGTATGTGAGGAGCTCAACATGAGATTTAAAGAAGTATTTACAGAGGAGACAGGAAGGACTCCAGGAATTCAGAATAGGGCGGTTTACCAACAAGTGCTAGATGAAATACACACAACCGAGGAGGAGGTAAAGAAGCTGCTATGTGAACTCGATACCTCAAAAGCGGTGGGACCGGACAACATTTCTCCATGGGTCCTTAGAGAGGGAGCAGAGATGTTGTGTGTGCCACTAACAAAAATCTTCAACACATCCATTGAAACTGGGCAACTACCTGAGGCGTTTAAGATGGCAAATGTAGTCCCAATTTTTAAGAAAGGAGACAGACACGAGGCATTAAACTACAGACCTGTGTCAATGACGTGTATAGTATGCAAAGTCATGGAGAAGATCATCAGGAGGAGAGTGGTGGAGCACCTAGAAAGACACAAGCTTATAAACGACAACCAGCACGGTTTCAGGGAAGGAAAATCCTGTGTCGCAAACCTACTGGAGTTTTATGACAAGGTAACAAAAGTAAGACACGAGAGCGAGGGGTGGATAGACTGCATTTTCTTGGACTGCAAGAAGGCGTTCGACACAGTTCCTCACAAGAAGTTAATGCAAAAGCTAGAGGATCAGGCACACGTAACAGGAAAGGCACTGCAATGGATCAGAGAATATCTGAGAGGAAGGCAACGACGAGTCATGGTACGTGACGAGATGTCAGAGTGGCACCTGTGACGAGTGGGGTTCCACAAGGGTCAGTCCTAGGACCTGTACTGTTTTTGGTATATGTGAATGACATAACAGAAGGGATAGACTCAGAAGTGTCCCTGTTTGCAGATGATGTGAAGTTAATGAGAAGAATTAAATCAGTCGAGGATCAGGCAGGACTACAAAGAGACCTGGACAGGCTACAAGCCTGGTCCAGTAACTGGCTCCTAGAATTTAACCCTGCCAAATGTAAAGTCATGAAGATCGGGGAAGGGCAAAGAAGACCGCAGACAGAGTATAGTCTAGGTGGCCAAAGACTGCAAACCTCACTCAAGGAAAAAGATCTTGGGGTGAGTATAATACCGAGCACATCTCCTGAGGCACACATCAATCAGATAACTGCTGCAGCATACGGGCGGCTGACAAACCTAAGAATAGCATTCCAATACCTCACTAAGGAATCATTCAAGACTCTGTACACCATATACGTCAGGCCCATACTGGAGTATGCAGCACCAGTTTGGAACCCACACCTGGTCAAGCACGTCAAGAAATTAGAGAAAGTGCAGAGGTTTGCAACAAGACTAGTCCCAGAGCTAAGGGGATTGTCCTACGAAGAAAGGTTAAGGGAAATCGGCCTGACGACACTAGAGGACAGGAGGGTTAGGGGAGACATGATAACGACATATAAAATACTGCGAGGAATAGATAAGGTGGACAGACACAGATGTCCAAGAGGACACAGAAACAAGGTCACAATTGAAGTTGAAGACTCCTATGAGTCAAGGATGTTAGGAAGTATTTCTTCAGTCATAGAGTTGTCGGAAGTGAATAGCCTAGAAAGCGACGTAGTGGAGGCAGGACCATACAAGTTTAAGACGAGGTTTGATAAAGCTCATGGAGCAGGAGAGAGGACCTATTAGCAATCAGTGAAGAGGCGGGCCAGGACTATGACTCACCTGCAACCAAATAGATGAGTACAAAAGGTGAGTCACACACACACACACACACACACACACACACACTCACAACACACACACACACACACACACACACATGAACCTGGAAACAAGGGGACACAACTGGAAGCTGAAGACTCAGATGAGTCAAAGGGATGTTAGGAAGCATTTCTTCAGCCACAGAGTAGTCAGGAAGTGGAATAGTCTAGAGAAAGATATAGTGGAGGCAGGAACCATACATAGTTTGAAGACAAGGTATGATAAAGCTTATGGAGCAGGGAGAGCAGAGACCCAGTAGCGGACAGCGAAGAGGCGGGGCCAGGAGCTGAGTCTCGACCCCTGCAACCACAATTAGGTGAGTACAATTAGGTGAGTACACACACACTCACACACATACACACACACACACGCACAAAACACACAAGCCAAGTGTCTTTCGACAAGAGTAACTAACACACATACACGTGCACATACGTACACATATAATTCTGCATAAAACATACGCACACACATTCCACATTCCAAACAGAATGTAACATACATACATGAACGTGTTCTCAAATGACTGTTAAAATTATATTAAGGAACTTAGTGATGAAAATATATTCTAATCGAAGATGGTAATGTGGTTTTACAGTTTTTTTGAAGACCTCCATTGTTGGAGATGTAAGAAAAGTAAAGAGTAGCCATAAATAATATACACGTATCACAACATCACTTCTCTCACCTCCTCTATATTGACTAGGAAAACATTCACTATCACACACACTATGAATGTTAATTCATGTTAATTTACTCTCAGTTTTTAGAATCCTACGTATACTTAATGATAATATCTGGTTGAACTGCGTCCTGACACACCATTGTGCAGTTTTTAGTAATTTAATAAATTCTAACTAAATTAAATATCAGTGTTTGAAACTTGATTAAAAGTTGAATTGATTTATTTTGACGCAAACGAAAACTTTATAGAGATTCAAGTGTAAAGAACAATGGTGCGTAGCTCCAGGTTGTGAGTTTACCAACTACGTACAATAAACAATAATTCTTATAATGAGAATGAGAACTATGAATGTTAAATAAGTAATAAAAATAACAAGTCCTTTTACAACATGCTCTTTGTAACATTTTTCACAATAAAGTGTAATAATAATAATAATAATAATAATAATAATAATAATAATAATAATAATAATAATAAAAATATAATAATAATAATAATAATAATAATAATAATAATAATAATAATAATAATAATAATAATAAAAAAATAATAATAATAATAATAATAATAATAATAATAATAATAATAAAAATTTTTGTGTGTCTCTCACTAATGTGTGTTGAATTTACTTTAATCCCAGTTAGAGAAATCAAAATTAGCTCAACTGTTTTTGAACAGATTACATACAGTGTTATTAACTCTGGGTGTAGCAGACAGACTTTATACACATCACAACACAACGATGGTGGTGAAAAACACATAACAGCAGAGATGAACTTTCACCTGTGAAACAAACTTTCCATTCAATAGTTCCTTTCTATAATTGTGTCTTTTCATTACTTATTGGCATTGTTCATATATCTGCAACAAGTGCACCACAACATTCAGTGTGTAATATATGATAACTTGCATACATCACAGTACATAACAACAGTATGAGGAGACATTAACACAGTGGTACTGGCCAGGTTGGAATTATCCGGGGCCCACCAAACACAGTGGTACTGGCCACCCAAAGGTGTATGGGGTTGTGCAGCCACCACCAACACAGTGGTACTGGCCAGGTTGTGGCAGCCACCACCAACACAGTGGTACTGGCCAGGTTGTGGCAGCCACCACCAACACAGTGGTACTGGCCAGGTTGTGGCAGCCACCACCAACACAGTGGTACTGGCCAGGTTGTGGCAGCCACCACCAACACAGTGGTACTGGCCAGGTTGTGGCAGCCACCACCAAAATTCTTATTGTCAAGAGATCGAATCATCCAAGTTCATAATATTTATTTTTATGGCTGAGAGTTTTTGTTTTACATCTGTGATGGTGAATGTTTTATGTCATTATTGAAGAGGTGAGAGAAGTGTATATGTGAAAACTGAGAGATATATTTAATAATTAATACTTATTAAACTAAGGAATGATAGCTGGTAATTAAGTGTGATGCGGGGAATGGGAGGAGAGCTCCAGCACCTTGGAACAGTTATGCATTAACATGAATTTTCAAATCATCAACCACGCTATGTATGACAGTAGGTAGCTTGGGAGAGAAACAAAACACCCCTCATCACAATCCTGTCAGTTACACAGGTAATCAATATGAACTTCTTCTGATAAGGTCAAGAGAGGTCACATCAGCAAAATCTCCAACTTGGGTGAAAAAAGTTACTTCCAGAATACTGACCTTCCTGCTACGTCATACCTGCTACGATGTATTATAATTCAACATATTCACATGCATGTCAATAATTAGTAAAATATATATAATTAGCAAAAAACATTATTTTTACTCAACATACTGCTAATGTTTACAATGTCAAATCTCCATTGTTAATTTTCATTTGCACAACCTTAATTTAATTTTTATTTAAATGCTAGTGTACCTGTTAGTTTAAAGTAATTTTCAAAGTAGAAGCCAACGTTCATACTTTGCCAAACAAAATGATCAAACATGATCATTAATACATGCCTTGTATGTGAATATCATTGTATGATACATGAAAGACACTGTACACAACACACATTTGTTAAAGGGATAGTGTTCAGTAATGAAGGAGCCTGATTACCTTTGTGGAGGTGTGTGTGTGTACTCACCTAGTTGTGGTTGCAGGGGTCGATTCATAGCTCCTGGCCCTCCTCTTCACTGCGCCATGAGCTATGAATGGATCCTGCCTCCACTACATCATTTCCCCAGCTATTTCACTTCCTGACCACTCTGTGACTGAAGAAATACTTCCTAACATCCCTGTGATTCATCTCTGGAACATTCTGTCTCTGTCCACCTTGTCAATTCCTCTCAGTATTTTATATGTCGTTATCATGTGTGTGATGTGTGTGTGTGTGTGTGTGTGTGTGTGTGTGTGTGTGTGTGTGTGTGTGGGTGTTTGTTAGTTTGTTTGTTTGTTTGTGAGTATATTCACCAATTTGTATTTACCAGTTTGTGATTGCAGGGGTCATCTCCATCTCTCTGCCCAGTCTTTGAATTTGCCATTTCCCAGATTTACTCCATCTAAGCTTCCTTGACTGTCATATTCATAAAACTATAAGAATAACTAAAGTAAGGGAAAACTTGTCAATGTTCAATAATAACTCATGTGTGTTATTATTGAGCATAAAAACTATACATAAAGCCCGTCTCCTATTCTTTCGTCCAGGTAATTTGACTTTTGACAGTCTGCACTGTCTTTCTATGGTCTTTTAGGTATTTTTCAGGCCGTTATGATGTCTGCCCTGACTTCTGTCCTCTTGGACTAGTCTGTGCTTTCTGGATACGTCGTCCTAGGTGGGATATGGGAATACGGGCAGAATCATTCACACGTCAACTGTGGTTAAAATGTCTGCTAATATAAGAATCGTGTCTTGGTATTTTTATTATAGATATATATATATATATATATATATATATATATATATATATATATATATATATATGTCGTGCCGATTAGGTAAAACTGGTCAATTAGCAAGAACTCATTTAAAAATAAATGCTTTCTAAAAATTTCTCTTATACGTTTAAAGATATATTTTTCATTAATGTTAATGTAAAAAAATTTAATTTTCACCAAAGAATCTTAGAAAACTTTCCTAACCTTATTATAACAAGCGCAATTTAATTTACCATAACCCAACTAAATATATTTTAAATTCTTTTACAATAATTTAATAATAAACAAACACAATGAAACATTTTTTTCGTTATGTTCAGAATGATTTTGGGAAATTATTGCATACACAAATTTTCGCTTGTCTTATATGGCAAGAAGAGCGTTGCTTTTTAAGCCCAAATCGCAAGTTCTGTATTGGCCCGTCCCCCACCGAGGCAGGGTGACCCAAAAAAAGAAAGAAAATAAAAAAAAAAAAAAAATATTTTCTTATCATTCAACACTTTCACCTCACTCATACATAATCACTGACTTTGGAGGGCTCGATATACAGTTTAGAATACTCCTTAAACTGTCACTTCCCACCCCCCTCCTTTATAGTGCAGGCATTGTACTTCCTTTTCCCAGGACTCAAGCCCAACTAAACAAAAACCCGGGTTTTTGAATCCCTTCACTAAATATTAACCTCACACTCCAACAGCTGTCAGGCCAAAACCATTCGTCCCCATTCCCCTATCTAACACGCTCACACACGTTTGCGGGAAGTCCCGCCCCCGCTTCCCTTTTTACCCTCCCCCAAACCTTTTCGAGGACGCCACTACCCTCCTTCCTTCCCCCAAGATTTATACGCCCCAAGTCATTCTATTTGATCCATTCTCTCTAAATATAAAACCCCCCCAACAACACCCTTCAGCCCCTGACTAATTTTTTTGAAACCACACCTCCAAATTTCCACACCCAATTCCAAAAATTTTAACCCACATTCCCCTTTGGGGGAAGGAATCCCCTGCCCCCAGTTCCCCCCGCTGCGATTTAAACCCATCTTCACACCCATATAAGAGGTTGGTACCACTATCTCTTTTTTTTTTGCCTCCATAGATCGTCTTTGCCCCAAAAAAACCCAACGCACCCCCCCCCCCTTTTTTTTTCCTTCATCAATTCTATGGAACCACCTTCAAAACCCCCATCCGTGAAAAGTCAATTCCAAATATCTGAAAACATTTATTTTTCCCTTCCCTCCCAATGTGATATCCAATTTTCTTTTTTAAAATGTTTGATACCCATCACTCTTTTTTTTAACCCCCCCCAAACCTTCCATAACCTTCCTTTTTCTTTTGAATTCCTATAAGAAAGAATCCTCAAAAAAAAGTAACTGTGTAAACCCCCCATTTTGCACTTGATTTAGATTTAATCCCCCTTCCCCCCAACCCCGTTTACTTCTTTTCAACTACACTAAAATAAAAAAAACCCCTTGGTAATCACCCCCCTGTCTAAGACCTTTTTTCCCGGGGAAGAATCTCCTCCCCACACCCCCTAACCTGAGCCTCACTATTCCTTAAAAATTTTTTACAGCCTTCGAAACTACCATTCCATACACTTAACATCTGCCACATTGCCCCTACCACCCCTTCTAGTTTTTCTAAATCCTTTGCAATGAAAACTTCCCTCCTTTATCAAATATGACAATATGTTAATGAAACATTGATCCACATCCCCTACCCACCAAAGTCCTTGCTCACCGCAATCCTACCCTCTGTCTTACATCTAATTCTTTCAAAAAACCCCCTGCCAACATTTTCCCCCTTATACCAGTAAACTTTTTCCCCCTAAAATTTTTTTAAATTTTTTTGTCCCCTTCCCTTTATATAAAGGAAATACATTTTCCTGCCAACCCCGGGTCCTTCCCCCTTTCAAATTTTTTAAAAAAAAAATACCAACCACCCAAAAAAAATTCCGCAACCATTTTGTCATGTCCGCCCGGTTTTTTCCCACTTTCATTCTCAAGCCCAGGCACCCCTAACCATCCTGCTCTTTTTTCCCTTAAATGTTATAACCCCCTGACCGTAAGAAATTCCCGCCTCTCTTTCTTCATCGACATTTAAAAATTCCCCCAAAAAATTCCCCCCCTCTACCCATTACCTTCAGCCCTCTACAATTCACCTACGTTTTTTAAATGACAAACCATTGTTCCCAGGCTTTTTTTAATTGTTTATTAAAAAAAATTTTCTTATTTTCCGCAAAATTTCTTGACAATCCCTCCCACCCTTTTCTGCCTTTCCTTTTACCTCCCACCCTTCACCTTTCTTTTATTTATTATTTTCAACACTTTGTTTTGTAAAAAACCCTCATAAGCAACCTTTTTCCTTTTTCCTCCCCTTTTTCATCATCCAAATCCTCCTTTTTCCCCCCACCTCCTATACCCCAAAATTCTGCCCCCCCTTCTGATATGCATTTTTAAAACAATCCCAACCCTCTTTCCCCCTCCCCCCATTCATACTTCCAAAACCCACCTTTTTTCCAAAAGTTTTTTATTCAAACCCCTCCCAGTTTATAACTTTCACCTCCTCTTCTTGCTGTTCCATTTTCCTATTCCCTCTATGTTACCTACTTGTAAACAAATAATGATCCATATATCCGTTCCCCCTTTTAAAATTTTTTTCCACCCATCAACCTTTTATCCACCAATAATAATCTAACAAAATACTTTTTTGTCTTTAACCTTTATCTTATTTTTTTTTCATAAAAATTTTTATTATTATTAAACCCTTTTTTAAAATAGCTCAATTAAAGGCTTCCCATTTTATTACCCCCACACCCCAAATTTCCTTCAACCCCCCAACATTTTTACCCATTTAGCATTGGATCCCCCCACAAGTACTTTCCACTTGGTTCAAAATTCCCCCCACTCACTCAAATTTTCCCCCAAACTTTTCCCTCTACACTTCTCTTCCCCGGTGCATAAACCTTACTATAACCATTTTCCCTCCAACCCTTATTTTTTTCCCCAAAAATCCTTGAATTGATACATTTATATTCCCCCTTTTTTTCCCATAACCCCTCTCTAAATGTGAATCCTTTTTTATTATTTAAATCTTTGAAACCCATCCCCCTTTTTTCTTATCTATGTTCACTTTCAACTTTCTTTTATACCCCTTTTTCCCAAAACTCGTCCAAATCTTTGCAATTTTTTTTTAAATCCCCCCATAAACAGTATCATCAGCAAAAATTAACTGGTCAACCCCCATTTTGCATTTAATTCCCCATAATTTAATCCACCCCCTCCCCAACACCCTAGATTTTCTTTTTTTACAACCCCCTCTATAAATATATTAAACAACCATGGTGACATTACACATCCCTGACTAAGACCTACTTTTCCGGGGAAATAACCCCCTCCAAACACCCTAACCTGAGACTCACTATCCCAAAATACCTTTACAGCCTTCATAACTTACTATATTCCAAATTGAAACATTTGCCACATTTTCCCCCCCCCTCTA
>WNWK01018266.1:0-40368 GCA_009830355.1 Cherax destructor | reverse complement strand
ATACCAAAATTTTAAATGGTGCAAAGGTGACTTTAAAAACAATATAAAGATGCTTACACAAATCACTACCATTATAGATGCTCCTTGCTTAGGCAACATTAATGATGGGTCTTAGGAACGAACTGCTTTAAATGGGAGAGGCTGTATCTGTTAAAATCACTCCAAAACAATCTTATCTCTATCATCCACTATCAGTACACATATAACTTTCACATAAAAGAATAAAACTTATGATAACATTTCGGTCCAACTCAAACTATGTTGAACCTTGAACACTTGAACTATATGGTCCAAGTTACTTCAAGTAGTTAAATTTGGGGCCCTTTGGGACTTCAAGTACTTGAAATTTATGGTCCAACTTGGACCTCGTGTACTTGAAATATATGGACCAAGTTGGACCTGAAGTACTTGAAATATATGGACCAAGTTGGACCTGAAGTTTTTTTTTAAAATTTTGGACAAAGTTGGACGCATGCTCAGCGTGTTCCAGTTGACTACACCTCATGAAGTAGAATAGAGCGTGCAGAGCGGATGGACCCCAAGTTACCTGATTCATAATATAATAAATCAATTGATGTGTTGCATGAGTCAACTCAGACTGCATATTATCCAGTGCATTTAAATTTTCTGCCTAAAATAATGTTTAGAAAGCAAGACTGATTAAAAAATATGATCATTTATGTGTTTCTACACAATACAACATCAATTCTGTCCTTCATATGTATATTGTGGCTAAAATTTCAAATATAAATACATATTTTCTAACAATGAATGCTCCACAATTCTTCCTCCGTAAGCCATGCGTGTTGTAAGAGTCGACTAAAATGCCGGGAGCAAGAGGCTAGTAACCCCTTCTCTTGTATATACGTATTACTAAATGTAAAAGGAGAAACTTTCGTTTTTCCTTTTGGGCCACCCCGCTTTGGTGGGAAACGGCCAAAGTGTTGAAAGAAAGATATATATATATATATATATATATATATATATATTTTTTTTTAATTAACACATTGGCCGTTTCCCGCCAAGGCAGGGTGACCTGGAAAAGAAGAAACACTTTCATCATCATTCACTCTATCACTGTCTTGCCAGAAGTATGTCTACACTACAGTTATAAAAATGCAACTTATCAACACCCCTCCTTCATATATATATATATATATATATATATATATATATATATATATATATATATATATATATATACAGTGGTACCTCGACTTACGTTGTTATCACCTTACGTTATATTCGATATCCGTTACTTATAACGTAAGAAATTTGTATGCGACATCCGTTGTTTGATTCGTCTTACGCCTTTCGTACCGGACCTGTTCGCTTGGAGCCCAGCTGAGCGCGCACTCCAGGGAGCGTCAGTGTGCTAGTGTTTACAAGCGAGAGCGACCACCCACCCACACCCAGGCATTCATACCAGTATATTGTCATTATTCCACTGTTTTTAGTGCTTGCAACTGCTAAATAAGCTACCATGGGTCCAAGGAAAGATCCTAGTGCTAAGCCTGTGGCAAAGAGGAACAGAAATATATTTACGATAGAAATGAAGAAGGAGATAATAGAAAAATATGAAAGTGGAGTGCGTATCAGTGAGCTGGCCAGGCTGTATGGTAAACCCTATTCTACCATCTCTACCATTGTGGATAAGAAATATTTAAGTAAAATCAAGGAAGCAGTTGTTGCAAAAGGTGCATCTGTGATCACAAAACACAGACCACAAGTGCTGGAAAATGTGGAAAGGTTGTTGTTGGTGTGGATCAACGAGAAACAGTTAGCAGGAGATACTGTTTCGGAGGGAATAATATGTGAAAAAGCAAGGCAGTTGCATGATGATCTCCTTAAGAAAATGCCTGCAACGAGTGAAGTGAGCGATTTAAAGCCAGCAGAGGCTGGTTTCAAAAATTTAAGAAGCGTACTGGCATACATAGTGTTGTGAGGCATGGTGAGGGAGCCAGTTGTGACAAAAGTGCAGCTGAAAAATATGTGCCTGAATTCCAGGAGTACATAGAGGCTGAACAATTCCTCCCCCAACAAGTGTTTAATTGTGATGAAACAGGCCTGTTTTGGAAGAAAATGCCCAACAGGACCTACATTACTCAGGAGGAAAAGGCACAGCCAGGACATAAGCCTATGAAAGACAGGCTAACTTTGATGCTTTGTGCCAATGCCAGTGGTGATTGCAAAGTGAAGCCTTTACTAGTGTATCTTTTGAAAATCCCGAGTGTTTGGCAGATGCGGTGTCAGCAAGTCTAACTTGTGTGTGATGTGGAAGTCTAACAAAAAGGCTTGGGTCACAAAGGACATTTTCTTAGATTGGTTCAATGAAGTGTTTGGCCCCAGTGTGAAGAAATATCTCGAGGAAAATAATTTGCCACTTAAGTGCCTCCTGATAATGGACAATGCTCCTTGTCATCCTCCAAACTTGGTAGAGAAATTGTGGAGGAGTTTAAATTCATCAAAGTGAAGTTCTTGCCCCTAATACCACTCCTCTCCTCCAGCCCATGGACCAGCAGGTCATTTCCAACTTTAAAAACTCTATACCAAAGCAATGTTTCAAAAGTGCTTTGATGTGACCACAGACATGAACATAACCCTAAGAGAATTTTGGAAAAACATTTCCATATGCTGCATTGTGTACACCTTATAGGTAAGCTTGGGAGGGAGTGACTACCAGGACTTTGAACTCTGCCTGGAGAAAATTGTGGCCAGACTGTGTCCTAGAGAGGGATTTTGAAGGTTTTGGGGCTGAGCCTCAGAACCCTGAGCCTGAGCCTGAGCCTGTTTTGGAAGAAATTGTGGAATTGGGCAAGTCTTTGGGGTTAGAGGTGAGTGGTGAGGATGTGGAACAGTTGGTGGAGGAGCACAAGGAAGAGCTAACCACTGAAGATCTGCAAGAGCTTCAACAGCAACTGGAACAAGAAAGCAGAGGTCAGGACAATGGTTCAGAGGAGGAGGAGGAGGTGGAACAAAATGGAAGAATGTGCCTTCTTCAAGGATTAGGGAGATCTGTGCCAAATGGAGTGATGTGCAAGCATTTATGGATGAATATCACCCTAACCATGCTGTTGCAGGCCGTGCTGGCAACCTGTACAATGAACTGTGGTGTCCCACTTCAGGGATGTTTTAAAGAATCGCCAGACACAGATCTCCCTGGACAAATTTGTTGTTAGAAAGAGGTCCAGTGACTCTCAAGCTGGTCCTAGTGGCATTCATAGAAAAGGGAAGTAACCCCAGAAAAGGACTTGGTACCTGCAGTGTTAATGGAAGGGATTCCCCTTCCAAACACTAGCATACTACTCCACCTTCTCCCTCCTCACTTCCTCCACACATCAACAACTCTTCAATAAATGTAAGTGACATGTTATTGTACAATAGTATGTATTTGCATGTGTATTTATGTATTCTTTATTCAATTATTTATTATTTAATGTCCAAAAGTTCTAAAAAATATTTTATTTAACTAATTTTGGAAGTCTTGGACGGATTAAATTTATTTCCATTATTTCTTATGGGGAAAATTGATTCGTGTTACGTTTGTTTCGTCTTAAGAAATGCCCTCTCTGACGGATTAAAAACGTAAGTCGAGGTACCACTGTATATATATATATATATATATATATATAGTATGTACAATGGAACCCCGAGTTTCGGCCGTAATCCGTTCCAGGAGCTAGGCCCAAAGTCGAAGCAATATTTCCCATAAGAAATAATGGTTATACAATTAATCCGTTCCAAACACCCAAAAATATTCACAAAAAATACATTTTTTAAAGAATAACTATAGTTTTACATACACAAAACAATTATAAATATATATAAAGTAATAAATTTATAATTAAACATTTAAATAAACATTTAAAATAAAATTTACTTACCTTTGTTGCAGAGACTTGCTGGCAACTGGAAGATAGGGAGGAGGAGAGGGGAAGGGAGCACTCATTGTTTGGAAGGGAAATCCCGCTCCATAAGGACTTCAGGTAACAGGTCCCTCTCTGGGGTTACTTCTCTTTGTCTTTTAATGCCACTAGGACCAGCTTGAGAGTCACTAGACCCCTGTCGCACAAAATAACTGTCAAGAGTGCTCTGTTTCTGGCGCCACTTTAAGATGTCCCTAAAATGGGACATTGTTCTGTCACTGAACATGTTGCAGATATGGCTTGTTTCAGCTTGCTCAGGGTGGTATTTCTCCACAAAGCTTTGCAGCTTATTCCACATTCCACACATGTCCTTAAGCACTGAAGAAGGCACCTCCTTCACTCTCTCTTCCTCCTCCTCCTGTGAAGCAAGTTCCGCAACTGTGATCTGATGCTGTTGGAGTTGAAGCTCTTGCAGCTCTTCAGTGGTTAGCTCTTCACTGCGGTCCTGCACCAACTCTTCCACATCCTTGCCACTCACCTCCAACGACAGGGACTTGCCCACTGCCACAATACCTTCCACAAGAGGCAGAGGGTCGTCAGGGTCAGCCTCAAACCCTTCAAAATCCCTCTGTTGGACATAATCTGGCCACAATTGTCTCCAAGCAGAGTTCAAAGTCGTGGAAGTCACTCCCTCCCAAGCCTTACCCATAAGGCTTATGCAATTGTAGATATTGAAGTGATTCCTCCATAACTCTCTTAGGGTCAACTCAGTATCCGAGGTCACTTCAAAGCACTTTTCAAATACTGCTTTGGTGTACAGTTTTTTGAAGTTAGAAATGACCTGCTGGTCCATGGGCTGGAGGAGAGGAGTGGTGTTAACATAAGAACATAAGAATGGAGGAACACTGCAGAAGGCCTACTGGCCCATACAAGGCAGGTCCTTATCAAAACCACCACTACCTAAGAATTTACTCCCGTACTCACGACATATATTTGTCCAATCTCTTTTTAAAGCCACCCAAGGTCCTAACCTCTATCACCCTACTCGGAAGATTGTTCCACGCATCTACAACTCTGTTCGAAAACCAGTACTTGCCTATGTCCTTTCTAAATCTAAATTTATCCAATTTAAATCCGTTATTTCTGGTTCTTACTTGGTTCGATATCCTCAGTATTTTATTAATATCTCCTTTGTTTATGCCCATCATCCACTTGTACACCTCGATGATATCTCCCCTCATTCTACGTCTCTCCAGAGAGTGGAGATTCAACGCTCTAAGTCTATCTTCATACGGGAGATTTCTTATACTGTAAATCATTTTAGTCATTCTTCTCTGTATGTTCTCCAACGAATCTATATCCATTCTGTAGTAAGGAGACCAAAACTGAGCTTCATAATCCAAATGAGGTCTCACTAGTGATGTATAGAGCTGTAAAATAACTTTTGGACTTCTGTTGCTTATACTTCTTGAAATAAATCCTAGTAATCTGTTAGCCTTATTGCGCACACTTAGGCACTGTTGTCTTGGCTTTAGATTCCTGCTTACCATGACTCCCAAGTCTTTTTCACATTCTGTATGATCAAGCTCTACTTCACCTAGTTTATAAATTCGAGGATATTTTCATTACCAAGAACTAGCACCTTACACTTGTCCACATTGAACTTCATCTGCCACTTTTCAGACCAAGACATTAATTTGTCCAAATCCTCCTGGAGTTCACTGGTATCCTCCTCAGAATGAATTATACGGCCTATCTTTGTATCATCAGCAAATTTACTCATGTCACTTGCAATTCCTTCATCAAGGTCATTTATGTAAATTATGAACAACAATGGGCCTAAAACTGATCCTTGTGGAACGCCACTAGTGACTAATCCCCATTCAGATTTGACCCCATTAATGGAAACTCTCTACTTTCTATTGGTAAGCCATGCCTCTATCCATGCTAGAACTTTACCTCCTATACCATGAGCTGCCACCTTTCTTAAGAGTCTCTTGTGAGGTACTCTATCGAAGGCCTTACTGAAATCCAAGTAAACTATATCATATTCTTTATCACTGTCTACTGCCTCAAATGTTTTATTGAAAAACGTCAGTAAATTTGTCATGCAGGAACGACCTCTCGTGAACCCATGCTGAGATTCATTAATCAAATTATGTTCTTCAAGGTGACTTCTAATAATATCAGCTATAATTGATTCTAATAATTTGCCTACTATAAACGTGAGGCTTATTGGACGGTAATTTGATGGAATTGACTTATCCCCTGATTTGAATATAGGAACTACATTAGCTATCTTCCACATCTCTGGCACAACACCAGTTAGGATGGAAGTATTAAACACATTCGTTAATGGCTGACTAAGTTCCATCTTGCATTCTTTAAGTACCCTGGAAAACAACTCATCGGGTCCCGGGGACTTATTTTGCTTCAGTTTATCTATCTGTTTGATAACCATGTCCCTCGTGACAGTAATATTAGTTAATTTGAATTCTTCAGGAACTGAATAATTGTTAATTTCTGGAATCTCATTTATGTCTTCTTGTGTAAAGACTGACAAAAAATAGTCATTAAATAGAGAACACATTTCTAGTTCGTTATCTGTCAGCTGTCCATTCCCAATTTTCAGAGGTCCTACCTTTTCCCTCACCTTCGTCCTATACATTTGAAAGAACCCTTTTGGATTAGTCTTTGATTCATTAGCAACCTTAATCTCATAGTCACGTTTAGCCTTTCTAATCCTCTTTTTTACTTCTCTTTTCAACTGAACATATTGGCAAGAACTTCACTGTGATGAACCTGAAGTCCCTAGACAAAAAGTCTGCCAAGTTTGGAGGATGAGCAGGAGCATTGTCCAGAACCAGGAAGCACTTGAGTGGCAATTTCTTTTCATGGAGGTATTTTTTCACACTGGGGCCAAACACTTGATGGACCCACTCTATGAAAATTTGCCTTGTGACCCATGCCTTATTGTTAGCCTTCCACATCACACACAATCTATCCTTGACGACATTGTGTTTCTTGAACACTCTGGGATTTTCAGAGTGATACACGAGTAAAGGCTTCACTTTAAAATCCCCACTAGCATTAGAACAAAACAAGAGTTAGCTTGTCTTTCATAGGCTTGTGTCCTGGCAGTGCCTTTTCCTCCTGAGTAATGTAGGTCCTGTTTGGCATTTTCTTCCAAAACAGGCCTGTTTCGTCATAATTAAACACTTGTTGGAGTTTGAATTTTTCAATGTCTACGTACCCCTTAAATTCATTCACAAATTTTTCAGCCGCACGTTTGTCTGAACTGGCTGCCTCACAATGCCTTATCACACTGTGTGTGCCACTACGCTTCTTAAATCTGTCAAACCAGCCTCTGCTGGCCTTAAAATCACTAACATCAGCACTTGATCCAGGCATTTTCGTGACAAGATCTGCGTGCAACTGCCTTGCCTTTTCACATATGATGGCCTCGGAAATACTATCATATATTTCTGTTTACTGTTTATCCACACCATCAACAACTTCTTAACCTCATCCACTGTTTTTGATCTATTTTTGGGAAACATGTCAACACCTTTCGCAACATCAGCTTCCTTGAGTTCTTTTCTCTTTGCCAGAATAGAGGTGATAGTAGATTTGTTTTTTCCGTACATCCTGGCAAGCTCCCCCACACATACGCCACTCTCATATTTTTCTACTATCTCCTTCAGTTCTATGGAGTTCCTCAATTTCTTTACCACAGCGGTGCCCCTAGGAAGCCTCTTTGGACCCATGGTGACTTATTTCAGTCACAATCAATAAAAAATCACTAAACACAATGAATTTATTGTGAAATGTTTGGATGAGTGTGCAGAGTAATATTCACTCAAGGGTAAACAATGCTAGACTGGATCACAGCACCTGCGCTGCGAGGCACGCAAGTGTGGGCAGGCAGACAGGTCTGGTATGCCAGCCGAAACTCAGGGCAATGGCCGTATATATCACTGTATATATCTTCTTCTTTCAACACACCTGCCGTATCCCACTGAGGTGGGATGGTCCAAAAAGAAAAACAAAAGTTTCTCTTTTTAATTTTAGTAATGTATACAGGAGAAGGGGTTACTAGCTCCTTGATCCTGGCATTTTAGTCGCCTCTTACGACATGCATGGCTTACGGAGGAAGAATTCTGTTCCACTTCCCCATGGAGAGAGGAAATAAGAACAAGAACTAGTAAGAAAATAGAAGAAAACCCAGAGGGGTGTGTGTATATATATATATGCTTGTACATGAATGTGTAGTGTGACCTAAGTGTAAGTAGAAGAATGTGATTGCTGTTTATTATAATTGCATCAGACAAGTTACAGTAGAACGCCATTTAGCACGATAGTTACGTTCCTGAAAAAGTCGTGTTAGATGATTTCGTGTTAAATAATTAAAAGAACTAATATGAAAAATGGGGTTACGTTCCTGGGAGTCCCCAAAAAGCCAAACAAGTTTTTTTTAGACCAACAGATCTTACAAAAATAAATGTGAATATGTAATTGTAGTTCATTATCGTGATGTATTATGTTGTTTTTACTGCTTAAGACTACAAATGTAATAGAAATAATAGTATTTATCTTAAATTGTGGGTGCTGGTGTTTGTGGATGATTGTGAAGAGAGTGGAGAGTTATGCTGTGGCCCTACTGGGCTGAGGTGGATAGTAGAAGTTCTTGAACTGAAGTCGATGGTTGAACTGAGTGTCTAACTTTAAGTCAGACAAGTCAGCCAGTAAGTCAGTCAGTCAGTCATTCAGTAAGTCAGTCAAGCCATTCAGTAAGTCAGTCAAGCCATTCAGTAAGTCAGTCAAGTCATTTCGTAAGTCAGTCAAGTCATTTAGTAAGTCAGTCAAGTCATTCAGTAAGTCAGTCAAGTCATTCAGTAAGTCAAGTCATTCAGTAAGTCAGTCAAGTCATTCAGTAAGTCAGTCAAGTCATTCAGTAAGTCAGTCAAGTCATTCAGTCACACAAACTTATGTTTACATCTTTTTATGTGTACAAAGTAACACTTCATTACGGCCACGGGTTATGTCTTGTCTAATATCTTTGTTTTCTTCGTTAATTCAAGATCAAAACACAATTCACTCTCTCTTATTCTTCACAAACACAGCTGGCTTGTAGCCAGGACTTCTTGACGCGTATGAAATACATACGAATGCTGGGATGGTGGGGTCCGTGGTGGCTGTGTAAGGCGGGTGGTGTCTGCTGAACCACAACAACAAGACTGCTTGTGAGAATGGTTATTTGTTTTTCCTTCCCATAAACTGTAAGCAAGTTTATTCAGGTATACACAGATACAGTTATGAAGATTATCATACATAGCAGCATATGTGTAGAGAACCTAGGATAACCCAAAAAAGTCAGAGTGACTTAGTATTTCCATTGACTGACTTTCTTTGGGTTATCCTAGGTTCTCTACACATATGCTGCTATGTATGATAATGTATGTAACTGTACTCACCTAATTGTGGTTGCAGGGGTCGAGACTCAGCTCCTGGCCCCGTGTATCTGAATAAACTTACAGTTTGCAGGAAGGAAAAACAAATTCCCTTTTCCTCAAAGCATGAGGATTCTTAGGCAGTAAATGACCATGGGCTTACACTTGAAATCACCTGATGCATTACCGAAAAGGAGCAAGGTGAAGCGATCCTTTGCTGTCTTGAAGCCTGGTGCATTTTTCTCTTGCTGACTGATATAAGTTCGTGTTGGCATTTTCTTCCAGAAAACACTTGTCTCGTCAGCATTAAACACTTGATGTGGCTCATAGCCACCCTTAGTAGGACCCCCACTGACTCAATGGTTTAACCCACCGCGGGCGACCAAGCGCTCAAAATATTTCCTCTCCTGCCGAACCGTTTAATATCATCTTTACGTCGTGTAAGATGATAATGTGTCGCAAATCTTAAATCGTGCAATACCCGTAACGTGCAACATAATCTCGTGCTAAATGACGTTCTACTGTATATATACAGTGGTCCCTTAGTTTTCGCCGAAAATTTGTTCCAGAATGCTGCTCAAGTGCCAATACCGAACGAATTTACTTCCTTAAGAAATAATGTCACGTAGGTTAGTCTATTTCAGACCTCCAAAAATACACTTGCAACAGCACTTACGAAAATACACTTACATAAATGTTCGAGTTTGGATGCACGAAAACCGAGGGACCACTGTATATATACAGTGGTACCCCGACTTACGATATTAATCCGTCAGAGAGGGCATATTTTAAGGCAAAACAATCGTTAGACGAATCAATTTTCCCCATAAGAAATAATGGAAATAAATTTAATCCGTCCAAGACTTCCAAAAGTAGTTAAATAAAATATTTTTTAGAACTTTTTGACATTAAATAATAAAGAATTTAATAAAGAATACCTAAATACACATGTAAATATTGAACAATAACATGTCACTTACATTTATTGAAGAGTTGTTGATGTGTGGAGGACGGGAGGAGGGGAGAAGGTGGAGTAGTATGTTAGTGTTTGGAAGGGGAATCCCCTTCCATTAACACTGCAGGTACCAAGTCCTTTTCTGGGGTTACTTCCCTTTTTCTTTGAATGCCACTAGGACCAGCTTGAGAGTCACTGGACTTCTTTCTAACAACAAATTTGTCCAGGGAGCTCTGTGTCTGGCGATTCTTTAACACATCCCTGAAATGACACACCACTGTGTCATTGTACAGGTTGCCAGCACGGCCTGCAACAGCATGGTTAGGGTGATATTCATCCATAAATGCTTGCAAATCACTCCATTTGGCACAGATCTCCCTAATCCTTGAAGAAGGCACATTCTTCCATTTTTGTTCCACCTCCTCCTCCTCTGAACCATTGTCCTGACCACTGGTCTCTTGTTCCAGTTGCTGTTGAAGCTCTTGCAGATCTTCAGTGGTTAGCTCTTCCTTGTGCTCCTCCACCAACTGTTCCACATCCTCACCACTCACCTCTAACCCCAAAGACTTGCCCAATTCCACAATTTCTTCCACAACAGGCTCAGGCTCAGGCTCATGCTCAGGGTTCTGAGGCTCAGCCCCAAAACCTTCAAAATCCTCTCTAGGACACAGTCTGGCCACAATTTTCTCCAGGCAGAGTTCAAAGTCCTGGTAGTCACTCCCTCCCAAGCCTTACCTATAAGGTGTACACAATGCAGCATATGGAAATGTTTTTTCCAAAATTCTCTTAGGGTTATATTCATGTCTGTGGTCACATCAAAGCACTTTTGAAACATTGCTTTGGTGTAGAGTTTTAAAGTTGGAAATGACCTGCTGGTCCATGGGCTGGAGGAGAGGAGTGGTATTAGGGGCAAGAACTTCACTTTGATGAATTTAAACTCCTCCACAATTTTCTCTACCAAGTTTGGAGGATGACAAGGAGCATTGTCCATTATCAGGAGGCTAAGTACTTAAGTGGCAAATTATTGTCCAATAGATATTTCTTCACACTGGGGCCAAACACGCCATTGAACCAATCTAAGAAAATGTCCTTTGTGACCCATGCCTTTTTGTTAGACCTCCACATCACACACAAGTTAGACTTGCTGACACCGCATCTGCCAAACACTCGGGATTTTCAAAAGATACACTAGTAAAGGCTTCACTTTGCAATCACCACTGGCATTGGCACAAAGCATCAAAGTTAGCCTGTCTTTCATAGGCTTATGTCCTGGCTGTGCCTTTTCCTCCTGAGTAATGTAGGTCCTGTTGGGCATTTTCTTCCAAAACAGGCCTGTTTCATCACAATTAAACATTTGTTGGGGGAGGAATTGTTCAGCCTCTAGGTACTCCTGGAATTCAGGCACATATTTTTCAGCCGCACTTTTGTCACAACTGGCTGCCTCACCATGCCTCACAACACTATGTATGCCACTTCGATTCTTAAATTTGTAAAACCAGCCTCTGCTGGCTTTAAATTCACTCACTTCATCACTCGTTGCAGGCATTTTCTTAAGGAGATCATCATGCAACTGCCTTGCTTTTTCACATATTATTGCCTCCGAAACAGTATCTCCTGCTAACTGTTTCTCGTTGACCCACACCAACAACAACCTTTCCACATTTTCCAGCACTTGTGGTCTGTGTTTTGTGATCACACATGAACCTTTTGCAACAACAGCTTCCTTGATTTTACTTGAATTTTTCTTGGCCACAATGGTAGCGATGGTAGAAAAGGGTTTACCATACAGCCTGGCCAGCTCACTGATACGCACTCCACTTTCATATTTTTCTATTATCTCCTTCTTCAGTTCTATCGTACATATATTTCTGTTCCTCTTTGCCACAGGCTTACCACTAGGAGCTTTCCTTGGACCCATGGTAGCTTATTTAGCAGTTGCAAGCACTAAAAACAGTGGAATAATGACAATATACTGGTATGAATGCGTGGGTGTGGGTGGGTGGTCGCTCTCGCTTGTAAACAATAGCACTGACGCTCCCTGGAGTGTGCGCTCAGCTGAGCGCCAAGCAGACACGTCCGGTACGAATGTCGTTAGACGAAGCAAACATCGTAAGTCACAGTCAAATTTCTTACGTTATAAATATCGGTTATCGAAAATAACGTAAGATGATAGCATCGTAAGTCGGGGTACCACTGTATATATATATATATATATATATATATATATATATATATCCTAGGTAGTAGGGTGGTAGACAGCAACCGCCCAGGGAGGTACTACCGTCTTGCCAAATGAGTGTAAAACGGAAGCCTGTAATTGTTTTACATGATGGTAGGATTGCTGGTGTCTTTTTTCTGTCTCATAAACATGCAAGATTTCAGGCATGTCTTGTTACTTCTACTTACACTTAGGTCACATTACACATTCATGTACAAGCATATATATACACACCCCTCTGGGTTTTCTTCTATTTTCTTTCTAGTTCTTGTTCTTATTTCCTCTTATCTCCATGGGGAAGTGGAACAGAATTCTTCCTCCGTAAGCCATGCGTGTCGTAAGAGTCGACTAAAGTGCCGGGAGCAATGGGCTAGTAACCCCTTCTCCTGTATACATTACTAAAGTTAAAAAGAGAAACTTTTGTTTTTCTCTTTGGGCCACCCCGCCTTGGTGGGAAGCGGCCGATTTGTTGAAAGAAAAAGAAGAAGATATATATATATATATATATATATACATATATATATATATATATATACAGTGGACCCCCGCCTAACGAGCAAAATTCATTCCAGAAGCCTGCTCAAGTGCCATTACCGAACGAATTTACTTCCTTAAGAAATAATGTCATGTAGGTTAGTCTATTTCAGACCCCCAAAAATACACTTCCACAAGCACTTACAATATTATACTTACATAACTGTACGATTTCCGGGGTGCTTGTTAGGCGGGGGTCCACTGTACAGTGGAACCTCAAGTTATAAGTTTAATCCGTTCCGTGACCTTGCTCGCATCTCGATTTGCTTGTTTGTAGAGTCAATTTTCCTCATTTAAATTAATTGAAATGTAATTAATCCGTTCTGGCTCTCAGGAGGCAAGATACTTCAATATTTCACTAATATCATCTATACAACTTATTTATGTATCACAATTCATCTAATATGACATAATAAACAATATAAATAACAGAAACCTGATATATACTCTAGAATGTATAAAATATGTCATTACGTGTGTGGCTATGTAGTGGTGTGGCGGCATCAGCGGCGAAGAAGAGTTTGTCTGGAGACAGGACAAAATACTCCTTGAATATTTTGCTAATATCAACTCTACAGCTTATTTATCTATCATAATTCATTTAATATGGCATAATAAACAATATAAATAACATAGAAACCTGATATACAGTAGGACGTCATTTAGCACGAGATTATGTTACACGTTACCGGTATTGCACGATTTAAGTTTTGCGACACATTATCATCTTACACGACGTAAAGATGATATTACACGGTTCAGCAGGAGGGGAAAAAATTTTAGCGCGCGGTCGCCCGCGGTGGGTTAAACCATTGAGTCAGTGGGGGAGCCCTTGTGCCATCCCCCGCCACCCTCACCCACCCACGCATCCCTCCCAGCGTTCAGTTTGGTTCGTACACGTGCAGGACGATAAGTATCGGGAAGCTCGCTGTGTTTATTTACATTCATTTCCTGATTTTCATTGCATTTTGATAAATATACCAAGAAATCATGGCACCCAGTAAGCATACAAGTGTTCCAGCAAGTGACAAGAAAAAGTTTAAGCGTTCAAGTCTAGGAATTTCAAAGAAAATCGAGATACAGTAGGCCCTCATTTAGCACGGTAGTTACGTTCCTGAAAACGTCGTGTTAGCTAAAATCGTGTTAGATAATTAAAAGAACTTATGGGAAAAATAGGGTTACGTTCCTGAGAGTCCCCAAAAAGCCAAACAAGTTTTTTTTAGACCAACAGATCTTACAAATATAAGAGAGAATATGTAATTGTAGTTCATTATCGTGATGTATTATGTTGTTTTTACTGCTTAAGACTACAAATGTAACAGAAATAATAGTATTTACCTTAAATTGTGGGTGCTAATGTTTGTGGATGATTGTGAAGAGAGTGGAGAGTTATGCTGTGGCCCTACTGGGCTGAGGTGGATAGTAGAGATTCTGGAACTGAAGTCGATGGTTGTACTGAGTGTCTCTAACTTTAATAAAGTCATTCAGTAAGTCAGTCAAGTCATTCAGTAAGTCAGTCAAGTCATTCAGTAAGTCAGCCCATTCAGTAAGTCAGTCAAGTCATTCAGTAAGTCAGTCAGTCAAGTCATTCAGTAAGTCAGTCAGTCAAGTCATTCAGTAAGTCAGTCAGTCAAGTCATTCAGTAAGTCAGTCAGTCAAGTCATTCAGTAAGTCAGCTCAAGTCATTCAGTAAGTCAGTCAAGTCATTCAGTAAGTCAGTCAAGTCATTCAGTAAGTCAGTCAAGACATTCAGTAAGTCAGTCAAGACATTCAGTAAGTCAGTCAAGACATTCAGTAAGTCAGTCAAGACATTCAGTAAGTCAGTCAAGTCAAGTCATTCAGTAAGTCAGTCAGTCAAGTCATTCAGTAAGTCAGTCAGTCAAGTCATTCAGTAAGTCAGTCAGTCAAGTCATTCAGTAAGTCAGTCAGTCAGTCTCAGTAAGTCAGTCAGTCAAGTCATTCAGTAAGTCAGTCAAGTCATTCAGTAAGTCAGTCAGTCAAGTCATTCAGTAAGTCAGTCGTCAAGTCATTCAGTAAGTCGTAGTCAAGTCATTCAGTAAGTCAGTCAAAGTCATTCAGTAAGTCAGTCAGTCAAGTCATTCAGTCAAGTCAGTCAGTCAAGTCATTCAGTCAGTCAGTCAAGTCATTCAGTAAGTCAGTCAGTCAAGTCATTCAGTAAGTCAGTCAGTCAAGTCATTCAGTAAGTCAGTCAGTCAAGTCATTCAGTAAGTCAGTCAGTCAAGTCATTCAGTAAGTCAGTCAAGTCATTCAGTAAGTCAGTCAGACAAGTCATTCAGTAAGTCAGTCAGACAAGTCATTCAGTAAGTCAGTCAAGTCATTCAGTAAGTCAGTCAAGTCATTCAGTAAGTCAGTCAGTCAAGTCATTCAGTAAGTTAGTCACACAAACTTATGTTTACATCTTTTTGTGTGTACAAAGTAACACTTCATTACAGCCACAGGTTATGTCTTGTCTAATATCTTTTTCTTCGTTAGTTCTAAGACTTAATAAATGCTTAAACATTTTCTTGCCACTTTGAGCAACACTTGTATGCCTACTGGGTGACATGATTGCTTGGCAGATACAAGATATAGTAATTTAAAGATCAAAACACAATTCACTCTTATTCTTGACAAACACAGCTGGCTTGACGCGTATGGAATACGTACGAATGCTGGGATGGTAGGGTGTTGTTGGGGAGGGTAGCATGGGAAGGCGGGTGGTCTCCCAGCTGTTCCACAACATTAGCACCGGCCGCTTGAGGGAATGGTTGCTTTTCTTCCTGCAAACTATAAGTTTATTCAGGTATACACAGATACAGTTACAAAAATTATCATACATAGCAGCATATGTGTAGAGAACCTAGGATAACCCAAACTTTGGGTTATCCTAGGTTCTCTAGATAACACTGGGTTATCCTAGGTTCTCTAGGATAACACTGGGTTATCCTAGGTTCTCTAGGATAACACTTTGGGTTATCCTAGGTTCTCTAGGATAACACTTTGGGTTATCCTAGGTTCTCTAGGATAACACTTTGGGTTATCTGGTTCTCTGGATAACACTTGGGTTATCCTAGGTTCTCTAGGATAACACTTTGGGTTATCCTAGGTTCTCTAGGATAACACTTTGGGTTATCCTAGGTTCTTAGTACACTATCCTAGCTACATATGCTGCTATGTATGATAATCAATGTAACTATCTCTGTATACCTGAATAAACTTAGTTTGTGCGAAGGAAAAAAAAATTCCCTTTTCCTCAAAGCATGAGGATTCTTACAGCGGTAAATAACCATGGGCTTACACTTGAAATCACCTGATGCATTACCCAAAAGGAGCAAGGTGAAGCGATCCTTTGCTGTCTTGAAGCCTGGTGCACTTTTCTCTTGCTGACTGATATAAGTTCATGTTGGCATTTTCTTCCAGAAAACACTTGTCTCGTCAGCATTAAACACTTGTTGTGGCTCATAGCCACCCTTAGTAGGACCCCCACTGACTCAATGGTTTAACCTACTGCAGGCGACCGCGGGCTCAAAATTTTTCCCCTCCAGCGAATCGCGTAATATAAGGTTTACGTCGTGTTAGATAAAAATGTGCCGCAATTCTTCAATCGCGTAATACCCAAAACGCGCAACATAAAGTCGTGCTAAATGAGGGTCTACTGTACTTGTCATTGTCAAACCAATCAAAATCATCTCAATTTCTATAGTATATCTTCCATTATATCAAATGAGACCAAGAAAACGAGAATACATCAATAAATACCATACAAAAATAGACTGCAAAGTCGCTGTTTTAAATGAAAAATACGGTGAGTTTTTTTTTCTCATTATTCAGTGTTTGCTGCAGGATTTTTTTTATACTGTGCACACTGCCCACACAGACCCATTCTCTCACCTCTAAGCCTACCAGCCGTTTCCCACTTAATTTGAGGCCGCTAGAATTTACGCGTACTAGTACGGCACCAACCCCTGCTTGTAAAACGTACTAGTACAGCACCGACCCTGAAAGGGTTAAGGTTTTTCTTTATTAAACTGCATTATTTTGTACAGTGGACCCCCGGAAATTGAATATTCTTCATTCCAGAATGATGTTCAAGTTCTGTTACCAAACAAATTTATTCCCATAAGGAATGATGTAAATTAGATTAGTCCATTTCAGATCCCCAAAAATACACCTATAAAAGCACTTACAATAATAAACTTACATAATAGGGTGAGTTGGGAGTGTTTGATTTCCGAGGGTCCACTGTATAATTAACCCTTAAACGGTCCACACGTATATTTACGTTAGCTCGCCCAGTGCCCCGAATATTTTGAAAATAAAGAGCACATTTTTTAAGTGTTATAGGATAAAAAAAAAGAATTTGGGTCAGTAGTTACCGAGATATGAGGTGGAAAAGTTGGCACTGGATGCTCACCTGACAGCAAAAGGAGTCCTGACGCTTGCAGAATCGTTGCCGATATAACTTTTTTTTCGCTTTTTTTTATTATTTTATATTTTGATGTTCTCATAATCACAATTTATAGTAGTTCCTGTGATTTCATAGCCAATCTGTGTTCTGACACTAATATTAGGTACTGAAATTGTACTCATATAATAATAATAATGATAGTGCATATAAATAATAATAATAATAGTGAATAATAATGATAATAATAATAATAATAATAATAATAATAATAATAATAATTGTGAATAATAATAATAATAATAATAATAATAATAATAATAATACAGTGGACCCCCGAGTATCGTAATTAATCCGTTCCAAGAGCTATTACTTAACACGAAGATTACGAAATTCGAACCCTTATTTCCCATAAGAATTAATGTAAATACAATTATTCCGTTCCACAAAAAAATATTCACATACAGTAGAACATCATTTAGCACGATAGTTACGTTCCTGAAAAAGTCGTGTTAGATAATTTCGTGTTAAATAATTAAAAGAACTAATGGGAAAAATAGGGTTACGTTCCTGGGAGTCCCCAAAAAGCCAAACAAGTTTTTTTAGACCAACAGATCTTACAAAAATAAAAGTGAATATGTAATTGTAGTTCATTATCGTGATGTATTATGTTGTTTTTACTGCTTAAGGCTACAAATGTAACAGAAATAATAGTATTTACCTTAAATTGTGGGTGCTGGTGTTTGTGGATGATTGTGAAGAGAGTGGAGAGTTATGCTGTGGCCCTACTGGGCTGAGGTGGATAGTAGAAGTTCTTGAACTGAAGTCGATGGTTGAACAGAGTGTCTAACTTCAAGTCAGTCAAGTCAGTCAGTAAGTCAGTCAAGTCATTCAGTAAGTCAGTCAAGTCATTCAGTAAGTCAGTCAAGTCATTCAGTAAGTCAGTCAAGTCATTCAGTAAGTCAGTCAAGTCATTCAGTAAGTCAGTCAAGTCATTCAGTAAGTCAGTCAAGTCATTCAGTAAGTCAGTCAAGTCATTCAGTAAGTCAGTCAAGTCATTCAGTAAGTCAGTCAAGTCATTCAGTAAGTCAGTCAAGTCATTCAGTAAGTCAGTCAAGTCATTCAGTAAGTCAGTCAAGTCATTCAGTAAGTCAGTCAAGTCATTCAGTAAGTCAGTCAAGTCATTCAGTAAGTCAGTCAAGTCATTCAGTAAGTCAGTCAAGTCATTCAGTAAGTCAGTCAAGTCATTCAGTAAGTCAGTCAAGTCATTCAGTAAGTCAGTCAAGTCATTCAGTAAGTCAGTCAAGTCAGTCAGTCAGTCAGTCAAGTCAGTCAGTCAGTTAGTCAGTCAAGTCAGTCAGTCAGTCAGTCAAGTCAGTCAGTCAGTCAGTCAGTCAAGTCATTCAGTCAGTCAAGTCATTCAGTCAGTCAGTCACACAAACTTATGTTTACATCTTTTTATGTGTACAAAGTATCACTTCATTACGGCCACGGGTTATGTCGTGTCTAATATCTTTGTTTCCTTCGTTAATTCAAGATCAAAACAAAATTCACTCTTATTCTTCACAAACACAGCTGGCTTGTAGCCAGGACTTCTTGACGCGTATAAAATACGTCGAATGCTGGGATGGTGGGGTCCGTGGTGGCTGGGTAAGGCGGGTGGTGTCTGCTGAACCACAACTAGTAGTAACAAGACTGCTTGTGAGAATGGTTATTTGTTTTTCCTTCCCACAAACTGTAAGTAAGTTTATTCAGGTATACACAGATACATTCACGAAGATTATCATACTAGCAGCATATGTGTAGAGAACCTAGGATAACCCAAAAAAGTCAGAGTGACAGTATTTCCATTGACTGACTTGGGTTATCCTAGGTTCTCTACACATATGCTGCTATGTATGATAATGTATGTAACTGTACTCAACTAATTGTGGTTGCAGGGGTCGAGACTCAGCTCCTGGCCCCGTGTATCTGAATAAACTTACAGTTTGCAGGAAGGAAAAAATTCCCTTTTCCTCAAAGCATGAGGATTCTTAGGCAGTAAATAACCATGCGCTCAAAATTGTTCCCCTCCTGCCGAACCGTGTAATATCATCTTTACGTCGTGTAAGATGATAATGTGTCACAAATCTTAAATCGTGCAATACCGGTAACGTGCAACATAATCTCGTGCTAAATGACGTTCTACTGTACTAAATAATAAAAAACAATATACATATACAGTGGTACCTCGACTTACGATGGTCCCCAAACTCACCCTTTTATGTAAGTTTATTTTTTTAAATGCTTTTGTAAGTGTAATTTTGGGGGTCTAAAAGGACTAGTCTATTTTACATCATTCCTTATGGGGATAAATTCGTTTGGTAATGGCACTTGAACAGCATTCTGGAATAAAAAAATATCGTAAGTCGAGGTATCACTGTATATACATTTACTTACCTTTATTGAAGAGTTGCAGGTATCTGGAAGATAGGGATGATGACAGGGGCAGGGTGTTAGTGGTTGGAAGGGGAATCCCCCTCCAAAAGGACTTCAGGTAACAAGTCCGTCTCTGCGGTTACTTCCCTTCTTTTTCTTATAATGCATGCCTGCTACACTCCCTGCATGCCTGCTACACTCCCTGCATGCCTGCTATACTCCCTGCATGTCTGCTACACTCCCTGCATGCCTGCTACACTCCCTGCATGCCTGCTACACTCACTGCATGCCTGCTACACTCCCTGCATGAATGCTACACTTCCTGCATGAATGCTACACTCCCTGCATGAATGCTACACTCCCTGCATGCCTGCTACACTCCCTGCATGCCTGCTACACTCCCTGCATGAATGCTACACTCACTACATGAATGCTACACTCCCTGCATGAATGCTACACTCCCTGCATGAATGCTACACTCCCTGCATGAATGCTACACTCTCTGCATGAATGCTACACTCCCTGCATGCTTGCTACCATTGGGGTGCCACTAGGAAGCTTCTTTGGACCCATGGTGACTTATTTCACAGTGACAATCACTAAACCACCAAAAAAGACACCAAATGTATTGTGAACGTTTGAAAGAGCACGCTGGGTAATGTTCTCTCAATGGTAAGCAATGCTTCACTGGCGGGCGTCCTGCGCAGGCGCGGAGCAGGCGGACAGGTCTAATACGTTACGAAACACGAGCCCGTTTACGATACGAAATCAAAAAAAGCTTACGAAACACGATTTTTACGATTTATGAGCCTTACGATACTCGGGGGTCCACTGTAATAATAAAAGTTCCCTTGAAGCATGGCTGCCTTATCTCATCTGATCACCACTAATGATGACTGGTGACATTTCACGAAGGGTGAGCTGTAGTCAGTCTTATCTCTTCTTATCAGTCCAGTAATTACAGTGATGACATTTGAGGAGTTTACACTGCTTCCCTTTATTTGTTACGCAAACCTGTCTGTCTGTCTGTATCTGTCTGTCTGTGTGTCTGTCTTTCTGTCTGTCTGTGTGTCTGTCTTTATGTCTGCCTGTGTGTCGTCTCCTTTCTGTCTGCTTGTCTCAGAGAGTAGCTCATGAACCAACTGGTATTACGCAGATCACAAGCATAGTATAACACTTTGTCTTGATTTTTTTAGTTATCCTAGGTAATTTACACTATGTATAATTGTATTTACGTATGTGTTCCTGTGAGATAGAGACAGATAGAGACAGAGACAGATAGAGACAGAGACAGAAAAATACAGACAGACAGACAGAGATAGACAGCCAATCAGGTACCCAGCGGACCAGCCAGCTGCTGGCCAGCCAGGTGGCCAAAGAGCTGCTTGCCAGCCAGGTGGCCAAACAGCTGCTTGCCAGCCAGGTGGCCAAACAGCTGCTTGCCAGCCAGGTGGCCAGGCAGGCAGGCAGCCAGCTGGCCTGCCAGCCTGTGTCTGTCTGTGTGTCTGTTTTTCTGTCTGTCTGTGTGTCTGTCTTTCTGTGTGTCTGTCTTTCTGTCTGCTTGTCTCAGAGAGTAGCTCATAAACCAACTGGTATTACGCAGATCGCAAGTGCATTATATCACTTTGTCTTGATTTTTTTAGTTATCCTAGGTAATTTACACTATGTATAATTGTATTTACGTATGTGTTCCTGTGAGATAGAGACAGAGACAGATAGATACAGACAGACAGACAGAGATAGACAGCCAATCAGGTACCCAGCGGACCAGCCAGCTGCTGGCCAGCCAGGTGGCCAAACAGCTGCTTGCCAGCCAGGTGGCCAAACAGCTGCTTGCCAGCCAGGTGGCCAACCAGCTGCTTGCCAGCCACGTGGCCAGGCAGGCAGGCAGGCAGCCAGCTGGCCTGCCAGCCTGCCGACATCACTTTCCACTTTAAAGTTGTTAATATGACATGACATCAGTGAATCCTTGGTGTTTGCCGCAGTGTTTGCTCTAGCTGGCGCTCAATTTACCTGGTGCTCCTACAAGGTACTAAGTGGTCCCAGATTTTTTTAATATGGCGCACACCGAGTGTTAAGACCCATTCTATGCTCACCAGGCATCTCAGGCCAATCGTGCCAAATTTGGAGGCAGGAAAAATAAAACATAATAATACGTTTGGGGCAGTAGCAGTACTAACGTATATATACGTTTGGATTTTTCAGACTTTGATTATTTTTTCTGTGCTTAAAACTCTTAAAAAAAAAATGTTTACAGTGAACGGTTCATAGGGATCTAGAACGGACTTGTGTAATGTTAGTTTTCTCTGTTATTCAAGGTTTTCTCAGTGTTATTCAAGGTTTTTACATTTAATTTTCTTTTACACTGTGCATTCTATGGTATAATTAACTGTTTTTTTTTGCTTAAAAATCTTAATAAAACAATACAGTGGACCCCCGGCTAACGAACAAAATTAATTCCAGAAGCCTGCTCAAGTGCCATTACCGAATGAATTTACTTCCTTAAGAAATAATGTCACGTAGGTTAGTCTATTTCAGACCCCCAAAAATACATTTTCACAAGCACTTACAATATTATACTTACATAATTGTATGATTTCCGAGGTGTTCGTTAGCCGGGGGTCCACTGTATTTACATAATGGTTGTAGGGATCTGGAAGGGATTAATCGTATTTACATACAATCAAATGGGGAAATTAAGTTCGGGTCACGACCAAATCGAGTTGTGAACAGAGTTTTGGAACAAATTATGGTCGTGATCAGAGGTTCCACTGTATACAGTGGACCCCGAGTTTCGTAAACCCGGAAATCGTACATTTATGTAAGTATAATATTGTAGTGCTTGTGGAAAAGTATTTTTGGGGGTCTGAAATAGACTAACCTACGTGACATTTTTCCTTAACCCTTTGACTGTTTCGGACGTATATTTACGTCTTACGAGCCAATGTTTCGGACGTATTTATACGCCTAAATTCTAGCGGCCTCAAATCAAGCAGGAGAAAGCTGGTAGGCCCACATGGAGAGAATGGGTCTGTGTGGTCAGTGTGCGCAGTATAAAAAAATCCTGCAGCAAGCAGTACATAATGAGAAAAAAACTCGGACGTTTTTTTTAATTAAAACGCCGTCTTTGAGGTGTGTTTTCATATAGTATTTATGGTTTTATTCTCTTTTCATGGTCTCATTTGATAGAATGGGAAACATATTACAGGAATAGAGATGATTTTGATTAGTTTCATGATGTAAACGATCTTGAAATTGAGCTCAAAGTAGCGGAAATGTTCGATTTTTGCTAATGTTCAAAAGTAAACAAATCACACCATGCATCCAATACACATCACCTGGTGAGTCTAATATTCTTTCACAAGTGCACAGATATTATTTATGCAGTTTTACAATAATGCAATAGTCTGCATAACAATAAATCTTCTATTTTTGTATGAATAAAAATCAAAATAGAAAGCAAGAGTAATGTAAGAGGGCCTAAAGACATGACTAATGAACAGATAACATCTTATTTTAGTGCTAGGGATGTCTGCATTGTTTATTCTGGACCCTATTTTGAAATTGACATCTTTTTATTTTGCATGAAATTGGCGAAATTGCCATTTTCTGACCACTTTATTGGGTAGTTGAAATCGGTAAATTGGTGATTTCTTGTACTTAATCGATAGAACAAATGGAGTTCTAAAGAAATAGCTATGAGTTTGGTCGACTGTCCCAATGGAATTGGCCTAAAATAGGGCTCAAAGTCGGCGAAATCGCCGATGCGTATATATCACTGACATCGCTAACTTTGCGAGAGCGTAATTCCGTAAGTTTTTAATCAAATTTCATACCTTTGGTGTCATTACAATCGGGAAAAGATTCTCTATCATTTCATAAGAAAAAATAATTTTTTTTTTTTCCAAAATTTTCCGACATAGAATGACAGTTTCAGAATGGGGCCTCCGACAGTCAAAGGGTTAAGGGAGTAAATTCGTTCGGTAATGGCACTTGAGCAGACTTCAGGAGTGAAATTTTTACGAAACTCGGGGGTCCACTGTACTCTGATAATTATACTTATGTGTACCAGTACCTAAATAAACTTACACACTGTGTTGGCATGCAGGTACACATTAAAATCACTAGGAGTGTCTTATTAGTCTTGAAGATGCCATATTAATAATGATAATACATAACAACATACAATAATAACCACTCTGAGGCACATTAAGCGTCTTATATTACATTAATACAGCGGACCCTCGGTTAACGAATACCCCGGAAATCGTACAATTATGTAAGTATACTATTGTAAGTGTATTTTTGGGGGTCTGAAATAGACTAACCTACGTGACATTATTTCTTAAGGAAGTAAATTCGTTCGGTAATGGCACTTGAGCAGGCTTCTGGGATGAAGTTTTTTCGTTAACCGGGGGTCCACTGTATAGACATTTTGATTAATCCATCTATGATATTTTTTTTCAAAATTATATAATAAACATGCTACATAACATGTAAGCATGATAAATACACCCCATAGTAGAATAAATTAACATAAATGTGAGATGTTTTTCCAGTCATCTTGTCGGAGTGTCGGAAAGAATAACATTTACTATAGTTCAACACCAAAGATAATGTGTACACAATAGTATTACTGGGGGTAACTGTAGAAAATTATTACTTTCGTATGCCTTCACTCAGAGTGTCATTCCTTTTGAAAATGGTGTGTTACATGAGAATGGGAGTGTTGCTCTTTACAGGTATCCCTCAACATTCGCGAGGGTTAGGGGATCAAGAGCCTCGTGAATGTTGAAAAATCGCGAATGTTTGGTGCCCCAATATATTGTAGGGAAATATAATACAATACTGCTTCCTTAACCTATTGAACCATGAACAATCGTAAAACACATATAAACATCATAAAATAATGTACTATATACATGTTATTTTGACATGAGCTGGCTGTGGTGGGAGGCCTGTAATAGTATAATTATACAATATGTATTTTATAGTGTTGTGAAGTGTCATGGGATATCAAGTTACTGACACACTGCTTCTTCTCCCTCTGCTGTAGCTCCGCCCACTTTGTAATGATGCCAAATGTTGAATTAAATATGTATACATTAGAACAAAAAATGAAACTCCAACTTCATAACTTTATTTTAATTTGCATAACTCATATACGTATTACAGAAAACAATAAAAAAGTAAAATACACATACAGCGAGTTAAGCTTACAGAAAAATACATTAAATTCACCATCAAACATCGTTACGAAGTGGGAGGAGCTATTGGAGGGAGGGAGAGGCGCAGTAACATTCAGTGTCTGGTGAGTCGTCATGGGTGTTGGATGTTAGCCTTAGTGCTAATAAAATGTTGTGTAATTACACTAATATTAGTAATAAAGGTTATCTATCTATTACATTTATTCCAAATTGATATCAGAAACATGATAAATACCCTAGAACTGTAATAAAGATGCTGAAATGAATAATATATGCCATATTATGAGGGTAACAGAGCAGGCAGACACCATATATGAGATGTTTACATCAGGGTAAACATGCCTAAATCATCTTTCGTAAGAATAAATGCAAAAATAGCATTTATTGTTTTAGAATAATAATAATTTATAATAATTGATCTGGGGCACTTTAAATGTTATCAGTATTTGTAGCTGACATTTAGAGCACTCCACAGCAATTATTATTTATTATTATTATTATTATTATTTCTACAATATATTGTAAGAAAATAATAATATTATTATTATATAATAATTATTATTATTTCCTACAATATATTGTAGAAATAATAATTAATAATAATAATTGCTGTGGAGTGCTCTAAATGTCAGCTACCAAATACTGATAACATTTAAAGTGCTCCAGATCAATTATTATAAATTATTATTATTCTAAAAACAATAAATGTTATTTTTGCATTTATCTTACGACAAGATATTTAGGCATGTTTACCTGATGTAAACATCTCATATGGTAGTTTCCTGCCTGTACCCTCATATAATATGGCATATGTATTCATTTCAGCATCTTTATTACAGTTCTATGGTATTATCATGTTTCTGATATCAATTTGAAATAAATGTAATAGATAGATAACCTTTATTTATACATTAATTACTTACTGCTTCCTTAACCTATTGAACCATGAGCAATCATAAAATGCATGAAAACATAGTAAAATATTGTACTATATAGTACTACATACATGTTATACTGTAGTTTAATAACAAATAATGAACGAAGAAAACACTCGGTGAGTGAGTGGTGTGGGGGCTGGCTGCCTGGTCGGAGGGAAGGTAGTAGGGACACTCGGGTGGCGGGAAACGTAAATATGATTTGGTGGGTGGGAATTTGGCGGATGGGAATTTGGCGGCCGGAAATTCGCGAATGTGTGAAGCCCGCGAAAGTAGAAAACGCGAAAGTTGAGGGATACCTGTATTTAGTAGTAAAGTACAGTGGACCCTCGGTTAACGAATACCCCGGAAATCGTACAATTATGTAAGTATAATATTGTAAGTGCATGTGGAAGTGTATTTTTTGGGGTCTGAAATAGACTAACCTACATGACATTATTTCTTAAGGAAGTAAATTCGTTTGGTAATGGCACTTGAGCAGGCTTCTGGGATGAAGTTTTTTCGTTAACCGAGGGTCCACTGTAGTAGTAAAGTAAATTTTATTTCATTGCAATTTTACATAGATATTTGTAGTTACAATCATAAACTGAAGTGCAAGGAGAGCCACTGACATGCCATGGCATTAGGGGCAGCCTAATCTAATGACTTATAGACTATGTACATAATATTAGAGAAATTGATTGAGTTTATTCTAGTTACAGTGGTACTCCGACTTACGATGGTCCCCAAACACACCCTTTTATGTAAGTTGATTTTTTTAAATGTTTTTGTAAGTGTAATTTTGGGGGTCTAAAAGGACTAGTCTATTTTACATCATTTCTTATGGAGATAAATTCGTTTGGTAATGGCACTTGAACAGCATTCTGGAATGAAAAAATATCGTAAGTCGGGGTACCACTGTATAAATTTGTTTTCAAATTACAATATGATAATATTACATTGTAACAAGTGTTTAGGAGGATGGTAATATAAAATTGAGATCATCTTAAGGAAAATAACATGTAGTAATATAAAGTGGTACCTCGAGTTACGATATTTTTTCATTCGAGAATGCTGTTCAAGTGCCATTACCAAACGAATTTATCCCCATAAGGAATAATGTAAAATAGACTAGTCCTTACACCCCAAAAATATACTTACAAAAGCATTTAAAAATAAACTTACATAAAAGGCGATTTTGGGGACCATCGTAACTCGAGGTACCACTGTACATGTAGTAACATACAGTGGACCCTCACTATTCGAACACTCCAAAACTCACCCTTTTATGTAAGTTTATTATTGTAAGTACTTTTATAAGTGTATTTTTTGGGGTCTGAAATGGACTAATCTAATTACATCATTCCTTAAGGGAATAAATTTGTTTGGTAACAGCACTTGAACAGCATTCTGGAATGAGGGTGAGTTTTGGAGTGTTCGAATAGCGAGGGTCCACTGTATTAGTAAAAATTTAAATTATCTTATAGGAAAATAATATTGAACATTTTTGAAAGTAATTTACAGTATGAGTATATTTAGTTTAGGGTGAGTAGGTGGTTTTTGAGTTGAGTCTTAAATTGATTTTCAGACAAGGTTATCTTAATATTTACTGGTAATGAATTCCAGATTCTCGGGCCCTTTATGTGCATAGAATTTTTACATAGGTTGATATGGTTTCGGGGTACAGTGGACCCCCGAGTTTCGTAAACCCCGGAAATCGTACATTTATGTAAGTATAATATTGTAAGTGCTTGTGGAAAAGTATTTTTGGGAGTCTGAAATAGACTAACCTACGTGACATTTTTCCTTAAGGGAGTAAATTCGTTCGGTAATGGCACTTGAGCAGACTTCAGGAGTGAAGTTTTTACGAAACTCGGGGGTCCACTGTATATCAAAAAGTGATCTGTGTCTTGTGTTGTGGTCATGGGTCCTATTAAAGTTGGTGAGGAGAATTTTGAGCGGAGGGTTTATATTAGAGTGTAGAGTTTTATGTATGTAGTAGTCACAAGAATAAGTATGAATGTTCTTTATGGTGAGTAGTTTTAGACTTTTGAATATTGGTGGAGTATACTGTCTAAAGTGGGAATCTGTTTTCATTCTGACTGCAGCCTTTTGATGGGTTATGAGTGGTCTAAGGTGATTTAATGTTGTTGATCCCCATGCACAGATTCCATAGGTGAGATAAGGGTAGATAAGTGAATGATTAAGGCTACTGTCAAGGTGGATTCCTAGGAATTTTCCCTCTGAGAGTCTTGTGATGGGTGAACCATTGAGCGTTATGTTAAGTGGAACATTTTTGGCTTTGTTTCCAAACTGTATGAAGTAGGTCTTGTCAGTATTGAGAGTAAGCTTGTTAGTCGTCATCCATATTGATATTTTCTGTAATTCGGCATTAACAGTGTTGGCCAGTATAACTGGATTTGGGTGAGAGAAGACATATGTTGTGTCATCTGCAAATAATATCGGTTTGAGTAGTTGTGATGCATTCGGTCGGTCATTTATGTAAATAAGGAATAGGAGTGGCCCCAGGACTCTTCCTTGAGGGACTCCGACTGTAATTTGTTGTGTGGAAGAGTTCGCTCCATTTGTATACACGTATTGGCTTCTGTTACTAAGGTATGACTTTCGGTAGTTGAATGGGTGCCCCCTTATACCATAGTGTGGTAATTTTGTGAGCAGTAAATCATGGTTGACTGTATCAAAAGCTTTGCGTAGATCAATGAAGATTCCCAGTGGTACTTCTTTCTTCTCAAGTGCAGTGTATATTAACTCTAACATGTGTATAATAGCATCGTTTGTGCTCTTGTTTGTCCTGAATCCAAATTGACAGGGGTTGAGTACATTGTGTGAGACGAGGTAGGAATAGATCTGTCTATGAATTAATTTTTCAAAGATTTTAGAAAGCAGTGGTAAATTAGAAATTGGTCTATAATTATTCAAGTCTGTTTGATCACCTCCTTTTTGGATTGGGTTGACCCTAGCTATTTTGAGAATTGATGGGAAGGTAGAGGCTTCAATGGATTTATTGAATAGTGTTGCTATAATTGGTGACAGTACCTGTGAAGCTTTTTTTGTACATAAAAAATTGTAAGCTGTTTATGTCTCCTGCCTTGTTTTTAAGGGTGTTGATTATGAGCGAGACTTCTATTGGGTTGGTAGGAGCTAGGAATAGTGTATTAGGGTAGGTGTTGGTGAGGTAGTCTGTTGGACGGGTGTTCGAGCTTGGGATTTTACTCGCTAGATTCTTTCCTATGGTGGAGAAGAAAACATTAAGTCTGTTTGCTGTCTCAGTTGGTGAGAGTAGGGGTTCATCTGTTTTTGATAATTTGATGGTGTTGTTTTTCGATATCTTTTTTTTTTCTAGAATTGCAGATAGGGTCTTCCAGGTCTTTTTCATATCACCTTTTATGTTCTGGAGTCTGTTCTCATAATACAATTTTTTTTGACCTTCTTATCAGGCTGGTAAGGATTGATGAGTAGCGTTTGGATTGTTCTCTGGTTATTAGACCCCTTCTGTATTGTTTTTCATATTGGTGCCTTTTGTTAATGGATTTAAGGATGCTGGGTGTTAGCCAGGGATTGTTAGTTTTTTTAGGGCAATGTTTGTTATAGAGGTGGTGTTTTTTTTTAAGGAAATTCTTGATGCATTCATTAGTATCTGAATATGTTTCTAACTCATTATGCCAGTCAATGTTAATGGAGACAACTTGTACACAGTGTAAGGTGTTTGTATTATGGTATAAGCTTCACAAACATAGATATGAATGTGTCTTCTTCTTCTTTATGGCCGAAGAATCGACGAGATGGGGAAGGAAGAAGGATGGGAAAGGATGGAAATTCTAGAAAAGGATGGGATGGTGGAGGCGAGGAGGGAATGAAAGATCAGTGGCCCAACCACTGTGGAGCAGGTAGTACGGATGTACTGCAAGCGATGACTCGGCAGAGTGGTGGACGGTAGTGCTGGCTCATGGGAGCGAAGCGGGCGGCAGGGCGGCAGGGCGGCAGAGCAGGCAGGAAAGGTCGAGAAGGCAGTCACACTGCACAGTGATGTGTTGATTACTGGGGCGAAGGAAAGAATGGTGCTTGATCAACAGGACAGCCATTCACCATAGATTTGAATGTTTGTTTAGTGACGAAGTCAAGGTCACAAGGTAAGCCTGTTTCGTTTTGGAGAAATTCTAGTATGTCTGAGTTTGTGTAGGTGCAGCCAGGGTTAAGGGAATACTTGACAGTTCCCTTCCGAAGACACTTGATAAGATCTTTGCAAGGTATTATGTTGTTGCAATGTTGACTGGTGACAAAGTTAACACCAGGGAGGAATCGCACCTCCACATCGTTTGAATGAGGTGTAGTAGGAGCAGCAGTAGATGGGTTGTCTCTTTGGGTCGAGGTAGAACGAGTAACAGGTCCTGGTAATGCTGGAGTCTGGTGAATAGTAGAATTGGTCGGTGATTGGTTCGTGGTAGGGAGTGGCTGAGTCTCGACTGGCAGGGAGGCAGCTGATTGGTTCTTGGTAGGGGTGTGAGGTGGTGGTGAGCTCTCATTGGTTGCTGTGAGTGTGATGTCAGTAGTAGCTGGAGCGGGAGCAGCCTCGGAGTGACTTGCAGGTGGAGTGACTATGACAGGATGTTGGTTGTTGTTGAGTATCACAGAAGATGGTGGAGAATCTGGGAATTTGAACTCTGGCATATTGTTTAATTTGAAGAGTTCATTAATGGAAGTGTTGAATGACCCAGGAACAGCAACGTTATGCATATGAGCATAAACCATACAGTAGTAGATGGTGGTTGGGTCACTGGCAGGTGCGATGTTGGTAGTAGTAGGTTGCGTGGAAGCTTGGAGAATTTTAGTTGTGGTAGCTTGTAGTTTTGTAATAGCAGCATAGGTGGGTGATTTTGAAGATGACTTTTTCTGTGCTGCTTCTTGGGTCTTCTTCAGAATGTCTTTACGAGTGGGACACTTAGCAGCAAGTGTGTGATGATCGTTGCTTTTACAGTTGAGGCAAGATGGTGTTTGGTGGAGCAGCGGCAATGCATGATCTAAAATCATGTCCTTCACTACTACATGTAGTGCAAAACTTCTTTTCCTTCACAGGACAGTCGCTGGTGTTGTGTGAATACGAGTAACAGGTCCAACAGTGAGAAATGTAGTGGAATCTCAGCTTCGATGCAGGTGGGGCTGACGAGTAATAATATACAGCCAGTCCGTCGGCTAATGAAGTGGCAGCCATGTTGACGTCGGTAAACGTGACCTTGAGCATGGAGGAAGCTGTAGGTATTTTCATGATGCTCTCCACTGTGACCCATGAGTTTTGATCTTCAATGGATGTCTTGAGTTCGTCGATAGGTTGAACTGTAAGAAGCTTATCAAGTTTCTTAAGGAAAACTGTTCTCCTTGCCCTGAGAGCTGGAGATGACATGACAGTAAATCCTCGTTCAGAGAGTGGTGGTGGCTGTTGTAGTGAGTAGCTTCTCTGCATCTTCATCATCATTGCAGACAACAATAAATGCTTCTTTCAGGGTCAATATGGTGTTGAACTTCACCTGTAGCACGCTCTTAACAGCAACTGCTAGAGCAAGTTTGGATGAATCATTCACAGTGCCACTGTTGGGTTTGATCTTGACACGATTTGCATAACTCATCGTGATGAAGGTATAAATTCCCCTCCCCAACGGGGATCGTAGGGAGACTGAAAACCGAAGTCAGAGCTGCTGTGACCGCACTGGGCAAAGTCAACTAGCAGAATGATCATATGAATGTGTATCAACCATAACCTGATGCGTTCGTCTGCTTGTTTACATACTCTGTGGCTCTGTCCTCTCTCATTTACTTGTTTTCTCTCTCTCTTTCTCTTGTTTATTCATTTTTATCTCGTTTACTCACCTTTCACCCTACAATAACCCTTTCACTGTCGGTGATGTATAGGTATGGCTTACAAGCAAGTGTCAGTGACGTATTAATATGCCAAAATTCTAGCGGCTTCAAATCTAGCAGGAGAAAGCTGGTCGACCTACATGTGAGAGAATGGGTCTGTGTGGTCAGTGTGTGCAGTATAAAAAAATCCTGCAGCATGCAATGCATAATGAGAAAAAAACCCTCCAACCGTGTTTTTGGTTTAAAACTCCAACTTTGAGGTGTATTTTTTCATGGTATTTATGGTTGTGTTCTTGTTTTCTTGGTCTCAATTGATAGAATGGAAGAAATATTACAGAAATAGAGATGATTTTGGTTGGTTTCATGATGAAAAGTACCTTGAAATTGAGCTCAAAATATTGGAAATGTTTGAATTTTGCTGATATTCAAAAGTAAACAAATGATGTCACCATCGAATGTGTGTCCAACTGGTCAGTATAATACACAGTCATGAATGGGTTGACATTAATTATACAATTATTACAATAATGCAATAGTCTGCATAACAGTAAATCTTCTATTTTTTGTGTGAATAAAAATTCAAAATGGAAAGCAAGAGTAATATAAAAGGGGCCTGGAGATGACTAATGAACAGAGAAAATGTTATTTTAGTGCCAGGAATGTCTGCATTGTTTATTCTGGATGCTATTTTGAAATTGTCATTTTTTGAAATTTGTGTGAAATTGGCCAAATTGCCAATTTCTGACCACGTTGTTGGGTAGTTGAAATCGATAGAACAAATGGAGTTTTAGTGAAATAGCCATGAGTTTTGTCAAATGGAACAATGGAATTGGCTGAAAATAGGGCTCAAAGTGGGTGAAATCGCCAGTGTGTAAATATCGTCGAGACCGCTAACTTCGCGAGAGCGTAATTCTGTAAGTTTTCCATCAAATTTTGTAGTTTTGGTGTCATTACAATCGTGAAAAGATTCTCTATCATTTCACAAGAATTTTTTTTTATTGTTTTTAAATTCTTCGACACTTAGTGCAAGTTTGTGAGCAAGGGTCTCGACAGTGAAAGGGTTAACTACAAATATTTTAAGGTAAGTAATGAGTGTACTGTATATGCATTTTATTTCTCTAGTGAGCTTTAAATATCATAGTGGGTGGGGTGGCCAGGTGGGCTACCATACCTCCCACACCTGACTTTCTACAAATAAATACTATTCACCTCTCACTCTACATTTAGACCATTAAGACTACAAATATTTTTTGGTAAGTAATGAGTATATTGTACAGTGGAACCTCGGTACTCGAACGTAATTCACTCCACTGGTCCCACTGATGTAGTTCTTTGTGAGTGACAGTGAAAGTGTTATTACTTGTTCATGTAATTCATGTAATTATCTTTAACACAGGCAACATCAGGTCTGGTTCCACTGACAACCACAAGCAAAACCATAATACCTCTGTTTCATCACTGACAACATCACTCCAGACCCACTTGACCACTGACAACAAGCAACATCACTCCAGTCCCACTGTTGACCACTGAAGAAATTCAAATATCACTCACAGCTCATTAAAAATGGTAAGGACAATATTTGTTTACTCATTGTGATGTTCTCATCTAGGTGTGTTTATAGAGTTGAGCTCTGGCACTTGGGACTCCACCTTTGATCATAGATTAAGTATACATACTAATTGATTATTTATAACAATACAGTAAGGCCCCGCTTTATGACATTTCACTTTGAGGTGTTCAGCTAATATGGACATTTCAAATTATGACCAAAACTTGCTATACAGCTCCCCCACCTGACTTTCTAATAGTCAATGCGCCCCACCCGGTTTGTTTACATTCTCTGTGAGCTCCATGAGCATCGCATCTCTCCATTATGTCTGGAAACTTTCCAAAATTTCAATGATGAATAAAAGTGTCCCAATTCGCTTAGGAGTAAGGTGTTTCTTGCTGCGAGGCATGGTGGAGAAGGTGTACTGAGATGGTGTTCCCACAATGCACCACTGGGTGCCCGATTTTTTTACTACTGCGCACACTGATTGCGCAGACCCATTCTCTCATCCCTAGGCCTACCAGCTGTTTCCCGCATAATTTGAAGCCGCTAGAATTAACGCCTACTAGTACGGCACCAACCCCTGGTCGTAAAACGTACTAGTACGGCACCAACCCCGAAAGGGTTAAATATCTTAGTGACAACAACATTCTTCATAGTTACCAATCAGGCTTTAGGAGATCTTACTCAACCGACACCTCCCTAATTAATCTGATGGATTACATGAGAACTGAAATGTCTATAGGAAACCTCATAGGAATGGTAACTTTAGACTTGCAAAAGGCCTTCGATACTGTCAACCACAATATATTATGTAAGAAACTTCAAGCTATCGGCATAGGTTCCACAGACTGGTTTAAATCCTATCTTAGCAACAGGAAACAAATTGTCAAAATCAACAAAACGGAATCAGAACCACTGCCGATAGCATGTGGAGTTCCCCAAGGTAGTATTCTGGGTCCTTTATTATTCCTGTGTTATGTAAATGATATGCCCATCAGTGTCAAGTGCAAACTCCTACTGTATGCGGATGACAGTGCTCTGTTAGTGTCAGGTAAAGACCCACAAGATATAGCTAATGTATTAACACTGGAACTGGAGTCCTGCAGCAAATGTTTAGTAGACAACAAACTATCGTTACATCTAGGGAAAACAGAAGCCATACTCTTTGGCACAAAATATTAACTGAGCAGGGTAAATAATTTTAATATCCGGTGTAATGGGGAATCCATCACTTCAGTTTCCTCAGTAAAATATCTGGGAATCCCCTTTGATCCATGCATGTCAGGAGAATTGATAGGGAACAGTGTAGTAAAGAAAGCGAATGCCAGATTGAAGTTCCTCTACAGACAAGCACAGTGTCTACCTACTGAGGCTCGCAGGACCCTATGTCTAGCCCTTATACAATGTCATATGGACTACGCTTGCTCTTCATGGTGCTCTGCCTTGACAAAAAAACTGAAAGATAAGCTGCAAATCACCCAGAACAAAATGGTAAGATTCATCCTGGACCTGGGTCCAAGAGAGCATGTAGGCCAGGATGAATTACAACAATTGGATATGCTGAATATTGAAGACAGAGTAAAACAACTTAAATTAAATCAAGTTTTTAAAATTGCTCACAAACAGTGTCCAGAATATCTTGCTGCCAATTTTGTCAAGGCTGGGAACCAAAGCAGTCATAGTACTAGGAGGAGAGAGCACAACTTTGTAGTTCCCACAGTCAGTGGCCAGGCTTCAAACACCTTTTATTGTACAGCAATAAAGGAATGGAACAGACTGCCTGCACATGTCAAAGCCAGTCATAGCATGAGCCAGTTCAAGAAGAGAACCAAAAAGTGCCTAATGAATGTAGCGACAGAAAGGGAGGAGAATGATTTTTTATTTTTTTAGCTAACACACATGTATATGTAAATAACTCTTTTTACCTTATTCCTAGTATACGTATATCCACTCTGACTTTTTTGGGTTATCCTAGGTTCTCTACACATATGCTGCTATGTATGATAATGTATGTAAATGTATTTGTGTATACCTGAATAAACTTACTTACTTAGGTGTACTAATTTGTCAAAGTCCCTGTTCACTCCTTTTGAACCAACCCATTTCTTAAAAAGTAACAGTTTCTCATTCCCAAACTCAGTTAAGGTCTGCCCATCCAGAAATTTTTGACTTCTGAACTTTTGCCTATACAGTGGACCCCCGAGTTTCGTAAAAACTTCACTCCTGAAGTCTGCTCAAGTGCCATTACCGAACGAATTTACTCCCTTAAGGAAAAATTTCACGTAGGTTAGTCTATTTCAGACCCCCAAAAATACACTTCCACAAGAACTTACAAAATTATACTTACATAATTGCACGATTTCCGGGGTATTCGTTAACCGAGGGTCCACTGTATTTCTCAGGTATCATATGGTATGCAAGCAATACTACCTCCTTTATTTTTTCATAGTCAGAAAATTCTCCCCCTTCCAGAGTCTCTACTCTCTGGAAACATTTACCTACAAGCTGTGTGTGAACTAGGGTAGCCCATTACTGTCTGGGCCATCCTTGCTCCAAAGCAGTCTTCTCAAAAAAAAGAAAAATATCTGTCTGGGCCACTCTCTGTAAACTTAGGGACAAAATGTGCAGTTTTAGTTATGTTAAAGTACTGCCCATGTTCTTGTTCTGAACCTCCTAACCTTTGACTTACTCTCTCCTTAGCTTCTATTAATTTTGTTTCAGCTTCTATCAAAGCTAGCTTAAGTCTTATCATCTCTTCATTATCACCTGGAGTAGGTGATCCCCCATTGTCACTGTTAACAGACATGTTTACTGGTGAATTATTTACCTCTTCACTGAAGCCTGAAAAGTCTAAAGATTCAGCTTCTGACATAGCTTTTATCCTTAAACTCTGCTTCCCTCTTACAATATTAATGGACAAGTTTTCCCACAGGTACAGAAAATAACACAAGTTCAATGTAAAATATTCACATGGCACTTTACCATAAGCACAAACAAAATGTGTTACTCAACCTTAATCCCCACTCTGGAGAAAAACAACCTGTAAACTAATATGTGAAAACAACCTTTCACTGACACCACCTTTGTAAATTTTACAAGGTAAATTTTATCCTACCAGAAACATGCAACTGTTGTTACCCCATACCAGTACATATATTTCAAAGAATGTTTTGAGTTATTTTAACAGTCAAATAACTCTCCCAGTCAAGGCCCCCATGTTATATTATTTTCTCATACTTTATCATCAAGGTTCTGCTACATGTACTAGTGTGGGGTTAGCTTTACTTAAAGGTCTTATTGTCTAGTGATACTTACACTCATGATTCTCTGCTGTATCTGAAAACCACTAATCCTCTCACTGGGTTATTTAAACCACCATTAGCAAAATAGCATCTATTTAGAGATACACTATTTATATGTATATTTACAATAGTCAGATCTTATTCATAACATGACCCATAGCAGTCACATGTTACTAGCATCCCTAAACCACATGGCATCGTCCACCTCCACACTTAATACCCCGTTTTCTCAACATCACTCCTACCCTCAGTGTCTTGACACACTATAACTCATAGGTTATGCTGGCTGCTTCAATTTAACACATATCTCCCTTACTTCTGGCACACCATTCTACCCAGAAACATATCAACAAAGCCCAGTCTCCACCACCAGTTCTACCTTGCAGCCATCTTGGGAAGTCAGGAAGAAGAAAGGGGCAGTCTCTAAGCTCCTCCCACTCCCAAAACAAAACAATGAAAAACACAAGACTGTCGACTTGTACAATCTATATGCACCCACACTACATCCTATTTATTTACAATGAGACATGCAACTTTATAAACTACTTATTTCAATGTATATTTATAACTTATTTTATTGAGAAAATCAGATTTAACTCTGCTTCTTCTAGTCTAAAAGAGTGGCCTGCCCTTCTTGACATTTAACCCTTTGGGGGTCCAAAGGGGTCTCTGAAACTCGTTCTCAGGGTCCACGAATTTAAAAAATTTTTTTTTTTTCTTATGGAATGATAGAGAATCTTTTTCCGATCATAACGCCACAAAAATTATGAAATTTGATAGAAAACTAACGGAATTATGCTTTCGCGAAGTTAGCGGTAGCCATGGCACTTACGCATCCGCGATTTCGCCCAATTTGAGCCCTATTTTCGGCACATTCCAATGTTTCAGTCTACTAAAATTATAGCTATTTCGCTAGAACTCCATTTCTTCTATCGATTGAGTACAAGAAACCGCCTATTTACCAATTTCAACTACCCAAAATAGTGGTCAGAAAATGGCAATTTGGCCAATTTCACAAATTTCAAACAATGCCAATTTCAAAATAGGATCCATAATGAACAAGACAGACATTCCTGGCACTGAAATAACATCTTCTCTGTTCATTAGTCACGTCTCCAGGCCCCTCTTACATTACTTTTGGTTTCCATTTGAATTTTTATTCTCACAAAAATAGAAGATTTATTGTTATGTATACAACTGCATCATTGTAAAAATGGTATAAATAATATCAGAGCACTTGTGCATGAATATTAGACTCGCCAGTTGATGTGTATTGGACGCATGGTGTGATTTGTTTACTCTTGAACATCGTCAAAAATCGAACATTTTCGCTACTTTGAGCTCAATTTCAAGGTACTTGTTTTTGTCAAACCAATCAAAATCATCTCTGTTTCTATAATATATCTTCCATTCTATCAAATGAGAACAAGAAAACGAGAATACAACAATAAATACCATACGAAAATAGACTGCAAAGTCGCTGTTTTAAACCAAAAACACGGTCAGAGTTTTTTTCCTCATTATGCACTGTGTGGTGCAGGAATTTTTTATACTGCACACTGACCGCACAGACCCATTCTATCACATCTAGGCCTAACAGCCTGTTTCTGCTTGATTTGAGGGCGCTAGAATTTAGGCGTACTAGTACGTCAATAACCCCAGTGCGTAAGACATACTAGTACGACCAAAACCCCGAAAGGGTTAAGCAGTAATTCTGATTAATTAAATATACAGTGGTACCCCGACTTACGATATTTTTTCATTCCAGAATGCTGTTCAAGAGCCATTACCAAACGAATTTATCTCCATAAGAAATTATGTAAAATAGACTAGTCTGTTTAGACCCCCAAAATTACACTTACAAAAGCATTTAAAAAATAAACTTACATAAAAAGGGGGAGTTTGGGGACCATCGTAAGTCGGGGTACCACTGTAATTAGATATTCATGTTTCTTAATTACATCAATACATGTTGGGTCCTATAGCCCTTAACAATATGTGTTACATATAACCAAACCCTTTCTATACAAAGTTCAATCAAATGCCCCCATTATCATTTACACCTGGTACCCCAAACTTACCTACCACACCCTCTCTAAACGCTTCTCCTACTTTAGCATTTTGGTCCCCTACACACTCGCTTAACATCTCCTAAAATCTCTCTCTCTCCTCCTCTCTTCTCAGGTGCATATGCACTTATTATGACCCACTTTTCACAACCGACCCTTATTTTAATCCACATAATCCTTGAATTTATACATTTATGTTTCCTCTTCTCCATAACTGATCCTTCAACATTATTACTACTCCTTCCTTAGCTCTAACTCTCTCAGATACTCCTGACTTAATCCCATTTATTTCTCCCCACTGAAACTCATCTACCCCATTCAGCTTTGTTTCGCTTAGGCCAGGACATCCAACTTCTTTTCATTCATAACATTAGCAATCATCTCTTTCTTATCATCCCCATTGCATCCACGCACATTCAAGCATCCTAATTTTATGAAGTTTTCCTTATCTTGTTTTTAGTAATTTATACAGGAGGGAAGGGGTTACTAGTCCATTGCTCCCGGCATTTAGTCGCTTCTTACGACACTAAAGCTTACGGAGGAAGAATTCTGTTCCACTTTCCCACATAGATAAGCGAAATAAACAACAACAAGAACTAAGAAGAAAAATAGATGAAAAACCAGAGGGGTTAGTACAGTGGTACCTCGACTTACGATATTTTTTTATTCCAGAATACTGTTCAAGTGCCATTACCAAACGAATTTATCCCCTTAAGGAATGATATAAAATAGACTAGTCCTTTTAGATCTCCAAAAATTTCACTTACAAAAGCGTTTAAAAAAAAAACTTACATAAAAGGGTGAGTTTGGGGACCATCGTAAGTCGAGGTACCACTGTATATATATCTTGTAATGCATGTGTAGTGTTACCTAAGTGTAAGTAAAATAGCAAGACATACCTGCAACCTTGCATGTTTATGAGAAAGAAAAAGAGTGTGTACCTGTACCTAAATAAACTTACACACTGTGCTGGCATGCAGGTACACATGAAAATTGCTAAGAGTGTCTTATTAGTCTTGAGGATGCCATATTAATAATGAAATAATAATAATACACAATAATAATTACTCTGAGGCACATTAAATGCCAGTTTCTTTAAGTTACATCAATCACTACAACAGTATGTAATAATAATAATAATAATACAGTGGACCCTCGGATATCGCCATAATCCATTCCAGAAGCTCGGCCTAAAACCGAAAAGGCCTGAAACGAAATAATATTTCCCATAGAATTAATGTAAATCCGATTAATTCGTTTCAGACACCCAAAAATATTAACAAAAATTCATTTTTAAAGATTAACTATAGTTTTACATACAGAAAACAATGAGAAATAAATATAAAGCACAAATTTTAATGATAAAAAACATTAAATACCTTTATTGTAGACTCTTGTTGGTGTATTGAAGAATGCAGGAGGGGAGGGGTTGGAATCCCCTCCATAAGGACTTCGGTATCAAAACCTTCTCTAGGGTTACTTCCCTTCTTTGCCATTTACTGCGACAGTGCATTCATTACATACCTTAAAATATTTGTAGTCTTAATGTAGGGCGAGGTGAGTAGTACAGTCATCCCTGGTTTCGTCTTTAATCCGTTCAG
>WNWK01018265.1:0-40368 GCA_009830355.1 Cherax destructor | reverse complement strand
ACTTTATCACGCTAGGCTACGCTACTCTTTTTGAGATTATATAAATATTTCTCCCTAATCCTTATTAATGTATACTAATATTTACTATTATAATACTTACTGGTGTACACGTGTGTTAGTGTGTGCGTGCACGTTTACTAGCTTGTCGTTCTTTGAGAAAAAAATTCGCAGTACACAACTCTTCTGAAGATTTGAAATCACTTACTAGTATTGTGTGTGTGTGTGTGTGTGTGTGTGTGTGTGACTAAACCTCCCGGTAAATCAGGGCCTGATTAACCAGGCTGTTATAGCTGGTCTCACGCAATCCAACGTACGAACCACTGTCCCGGGTGAGTGACGTCCCGGGTGAGTGACGTCCCGGGTGAGTGTCGTCCCGGGTGAGTGACGTCCCGGGTGAGTGACGTCCCGGGTGAGTGACGTCCCGGGTGAGTGACGTCCCGGGTGAGTGACGTCCCGGGTGAGTGACGTCCCGGGTGAGTGACGTCCCGGGTGAGTGACGTCCCGGGTGAGTGTGGATCATTAGTGGAGTCAGACGTGAAAATCGTATTAAGTACTTTGGTCAGTGAAGCATTTCTGATCTCCTCTTATAGTTATTTAGATTAAGGTTCGTAATATAAATAAAAATGAACTGTTAATAAATAAAATATCTTCTAATAAGTTCCACATATATCTCTTGACTACTAACAGCCTCGTTCAAGAAATATGACAAAACACTTGACAGTGGTTTAGAGAGCTGGTTCAGTGTCTCAGCCTCACATGTCAACAACTGTGATCAGTTTAGTGTTGTGTGAGGTAGTGACCGCACGTGTGTGCTACAGTGCGCTATACTACGTGTTAAGTGTTAGTGATATAGTGTGAAATGTAATGCACAACATGTTATTGATATGTGGATATAATGTTGCAGTGTTTAGGACGTTACAAGATAACCTTACAGAGTTTACTAGGTATCCTCAGAGGGGATTTTTTAATTGATTTTTGTTCTTTTTCTTTTAAATTCCAAATTTTCGTTTTTCGCTCATAATGAGAGAAGCCTCATCCGATATTTTTCTAATTTTCAAGGGTTGTGTAGTGTAACTAGAGCCAGATTAATGGAACAATAAGCAAGTGTACGTCGTCATTGACTCAAGCTGTTGAAACCACTTCATTCTGGCATAGCTCGAGCCCTGGTCACAGACCGGGCGAGGTCTGGCCCTGACCGGGCGAGGCCTGGTCACAGACCGGGCGAGGCCTGGTCACAGACCGGGCGAGGCCTGGTCACAGACCGGGCGAGGCCTGGTCACAGACCGGGCGAGGTCTGGTCATAGACCGGGCGAGGCCTGGTCACAGACCGGGCGAGGCCTGGTCACAGACCGGGCGAGGTCTGGTCATAGACCGGGTCGCGGTGGCGTTATCCCCAGAAACACTCTCCAGGTATACAGCTTCAAACATTCATAAAGCTGCCTCTTAATTCACCGACGACAGAGTGAAATTCAGGTGTGTAGGTGTAGAGTAGATAGTTTTATATATAATACAGAAAAAGCCACATGAGGATGCAAGTCTAGATGTTTGGCACTCTCGTGCGTCACAAACAATGCAGAGCTGTATGACCCTTATGGGTTTAGCGCTTAGTTATGATAATAACAGACAGGAGGATAAATTCTCTGAGGCAAGGCAGGTGTCACTGAAACCTGTCTTGCTTCAGAGAATTTTCCCTCTTATCTGTTGCTGTCTTGCAACATTGCATAGCTCCTGACAACGCACGAGAGTGCAAAATATCTAGAGCTAAAGATTTCCATCTCCAAGTTTACCCGACCTATAATTTAGTGATACCATCCACCTAGTGACATCATCCAGAAACCTCTATAGTGTTGCCGTAGCTAATAACCAGTAACAAATCGGTACTTAGTGTGATGGAGTGACGTATACAGTTTGTGGTAATACACTAAAGCTGTAGTTAGCAGCGGTCGCAATATACACAACGAAAATCAAATATACGTACTCCAGTAATCTTCATCTTCAGAAGCCACGACTGTTCCAACACGCAACTTATACTTTTTATATCAAACTGAACACACATTACTCTTAAATATTTTACCTGGAGTCCTTTTCATGAGCTAGTCCAAAATCACCGACTGGATACGTCCAAAATAAGTGATCCAATGAAACCTAGCAAACAGAAATCCAGTCTATGCCTTGGGTATCTGCAGACATGGTATATCTGGTAAAACAGGTGGGACATGCACCTATGACCATCTCAAAAAATGCCGCACCCACATGACAACAGGAGAGTGCAACTTCCCCTTCTAAAATGTGTCACTCATCAATCCATGAAAGAAAATGCTACAACGCATACTGCCAGGCATATCATCTAAAGGGGACAAGAAGACACAGACCAGCCAGACTATGGGAAGCAAAAGAGGGGAGCCACAATCCCTCCAGGGACAGTTTTTTTTTTTAGGGCCAAGAGGGAAAAAAAGACTGGCAAGAAATGACAATAATCCTACACCTGAAAACACTTCTGGAGCAGAGGCACGGACATTGATCTCCACTCCAGAACAACAGATATTAGAGCCAGAAAAATAAAAAAAATTAATTCTACGAATATAACGACATTTGTCTTTGCAAACATACAGGGTCTAAATCCGTAAAAAAAAAAAAAAAATCCTTACATCAAGGGACTGCTCACGGAGTCAAATGCAATGTTTGCAGCATTCACAGAGACCCATATAAGGATCATTATGACAACGAAATATGGATCCCAGGTTATGACCTATTCAGATGTGACAGACTAAACAGGCAACAAGGGGGGGGGGGTTGGCCTGTACGTCACAGAGTCGCTCATTTGATCATAACTACTAAACACCTCAAATGATGTAGTTGAAATTTTGGCGGTAAATATTGAAAAACAAAACCTTGTCATTGTGGTGGTATACAAGCCTCCAGACGCAACTTCCCAGCAATTCCGGGGCAGCTTTTGAAAATTGACCACTGATGATTCTCTTCAAATCGCTTGTTCTCTCTAGGCTGGAATACTGCTGTACACTAACGCCCCCTTCAAGGCTGGATACATTGCAGACCTGGAGAGCGTACAAAGAACTTTCACGGCAAACATAAGTACGATAAGGCACCTAAATTACTGGGAACGGTTGAAGGTCCTTGATCTGTATTCCCTGGAACGCAGGCGAGAGAGATACATGATAATATACACTTGGAAGGTCCTGGAGGGAGTGGTACCAAACCTGTACACGAAAATCACTCCCTATGAAAGCAAAAGACTCGGCAGGAGATGCAACATTCCCCCAATGAAAAGCAGGGGCGCCATGAATACATTGAGAGACAACACAATAAGTGTCCGGGGCCCAAGACTGTTCAACTGCCTCCCAGCTGTCTTCAAGAAGGCTCTGGACAGACACCTAAAGTCAGTACCTGACCAACCGGGCTGTGGTTCGTACGTCAGTTTGTGTGCGGCCAGCAGTAACAGCCTGGTTGATCATACCCTGATCCACCATGAGGCCTGGTCTCAGACCGAGCCTTGGGGGCGTTGACTTCCGAAACCCTCTCCAGGTAAACTGCAGGTAATAGGATGTCTGATGCCTGTGGCGAAAAGTTAAGGGGGGCGGGGGCAGAATACATTCAAGATGGTGCGGGGGAATTGAGCGACGGAAAAGGAGGAAATTGTGTTGGTAGTGTGTAGTGAAGAAATAGTAGCAGTAATAATGGAGGTAGTATGTATGAATAAAAACACAGGAGTACTGCAGGAGAGCTGCTGGCACACAGGGTAGGATAAAATCCCCTGCGGGACAAACAAAATACATAGGAAGGAACCCATCTATGCAGAAGATAGGAAAGGCAATGAAAATATAGGAATGGTGAAGAGGTAAGGAAAGTAGGAGATGAAGGTCAGGTCAAGTCACGAGTGTTTTGAAATTTAGAGAACTTGACAAGGTAATGATAAAGGAAGGCATCTGTAGAGTGAAAGCCTCGACTATGTATAAGGGATGCTTCAACAAGAAGTGTTAGGAAGTCGCTCATGGTTAAACATGAAACGTTTAACCATGAGTGACGAAACGTTTCCTTTAATTAATGTCATGGACTGTACGTAAGTTTTATTTTCCACATCTGTCGGTATCAGCATTGCTAGTGCCTTGCCGACACTAACAATACCCTTTTCTGTCGTGTTAGACATTACTGTCATTCTATTAACTGGTCCTCTGCCAAAACTGTCTACCTTTCTAGCCTTCACAGACGCCATCTTGTTGAAGCATCACATTCCAAACATGAATCTTAGCCTAGTCCTGGTTCTATGTAACTGCCTTCCTTTCTCATTACATTTTCAAATGCTCTTAACTTCATAAAACTCGTTAGCCTTTGTCTCTACTAATTCACTATTTCTGTATTTTCGTTCTTGACTTCTGCTTAGGTGACTTCCGTCAAACGTTGTCATACTCGTAAATTTGTATCCTAGTGCGAATTATTTGTTAATAATCTTACCTAATGTTACACAGCCTAACCATACAGAGTTTTATGACTGGTTTAGGTTATTACAGGTTTGATGGGGTTTTGGGAAAAAGTACATAATGGCTGCATATTATTATGCACGTTTTACAGAATAAAGTATTCTTCATGCTAGTAACTAACAAGCAAATTGCAGCCTTGGAAAGCTAGGAAGGATACAATTTTTGTTATTGAGATAATCATGGTTATTGTGTATATAAATAGCTAAATTTATTTGCACTTGCAAGTAATCTTAGCTCATCTATCTTATTTCTTAGACTCCTACTATTTGTATAGTAAACCTTAACTAGTCAATCGTTGCCCTCTACTATCTCTCATTTTCTCTTCGTGCTCAGTTCCGACGTCATATTTTGTGGTATATAATTTTGATGACCAGATATTCCTTAAGTTGTAAGGAAAGTCTTTGCTGATGAAGCCTACTGAAGTACACGATGCAGTGCATTAAAATAGTTGAATGACTCCTTCCCTTAAGCTAGGTGGCGTGATATAGCATCCCGGGGGTGGGACAAAATAACATTAACACCTGCTGACTGAACTGTCATATAACTGAATAGTCAATTTAAATGTGTTACAGGTCCCCTTTTGCGCCATCATCCATCATTCACACCGCTAGAGATGTTCAAAACTGGTATGAATAACATGGAAGTGAAGGTGAACACTTGGATTGACCTCCACAATCGCCGGATCAAAATATTATCGATCATCTGTGAGGGTCAGTTGGAACTGTAAGTCAGAAACCGATTTCCTCCACCGTCGTTTTTACAAGAGTTTCAGAAGGTTTTATTTGAGTATTGGCTCAAAATTTCCCTGGATACTGTTTAAATGCTATGTGACTCCATTTTTCCACGAATTGATGGTGTTTCAGTTGCAAATGAAGAACCAACTCCATATTGAAACTAAAAAATGTTAAAGATTAAGGTGTTCCTATTAATTTGTTCCAACTCCTGTATTTCTTATTCACTGAATAAAGTTGACATAGCAGTGTAATTAGTCATCAATAGCAAAAGTGTATTCTCTCATAGTTTCCTTAACAACTGATGATGAGTCAACTAGTTGCTGGGACACTGAACAATGTTTGTGGTTTCATTACAGTATTACAAACACTGGAGACAAACATGACTTCACGAATTGAATGTAAAGGTCCAACGCTATTTCACCAGTCTTCTACTATCATAAATGTTTGAGCTGCACAACAAAATTTGTGTATTTTGCCATACGTTGGCTTGTCAGGTTGTGAGACTACGCTTTCTCGTCTTCACACTGGGCGCACACGTCTCACTCTTGGGTATCTCATGGAGAGGCGCCCAGTTCCACTCTGTGTATATTGTCAGGTTCCAATTTCAGTTTGCCATATTCTGTTTGACTGTCCAGTATCAGCCAGCACGCTGAATTAACCTTCGATGTCGTCACTGCTCTAACACCCTTGCTTCATCTTCCCTCCTCACTGACGGTCCCACCTTTGACACAGACTCCCTCTTTGACTTTGTGACAGCAACAGATTTATCACACAAACTTTGATTATACTTCCTTTAGCAGTCTTCACTGACCTTACAACCTCTACCCTGCAGCGCTGTATGACCCTGGTGATTTAGCGCTTAGTTTTGATTATAATAATAATCAGCCTCCAGTAACACTTGATTACGAAGCTGTGGTTGCTCCAGTGTGATAAGGAGTCTCCTATCCAGGCGGGTGTATCGAATAAAATAATTAATTTGCAATAGTTAATGTAAATTTATTATAATAGTTAGGACTTGATGGTCGAATAAGATGATTAATATAAATTTCCTTGTTTTCCTTCACAGGTAAGTGTGGATCACTGGTCATCGTGGGACAACTCTCACAGGTAAGTGTGGACCACTGGTCATCGTGGGACAACTATCACAGGTAAGTGTGGATCACTGGTCATCGTGGGACAACTCTCGCACCCCATCACAGGTATGTCTATATTACTACTTTAATACACCTAACCAATGAGCACAATGTTGCTGTCAGTTGTATCAACACTTAGGAATTATTCTTGGTGTTGCTTCTGATAACTTGTAATGTGAAACTTGTGAGAAATGCAATATGTTGCAGACTAACTACAATAGAGTTTACTAGGTGGTGACAGTAGTCACCTGGATGTATTTAAGGTGTTGTAATGTGAAACTTGTGAGAAATGCAATATGTTGCAGACTAACTACACCAGAGTTTACTAGGTGGTGACAGTAGTCACCTGGATGTATTTAAGGTGTTGTAATGTGAAACTTGTGAGAAATGCAATATGTTGCAGACTAACTACACCAGAGTTTACTAGGGGGTGACAGTAGTCACCTGGATGTATTTAAGGTGTGCAGGATTAGGACGACCAATAAGTCGACACTTGTCATTTTCAGTAACTGTAGTAAATTCACAGTCCTTTGTGCAGAGAACAACACAAACCTGTAAAGAGTTGTTCATAATTAATTCTCTGTTGAACTTTATATTATCCTAAAAAAATAAATATGTAATTGCCAGCAAATTTTTTTTTAATATTCTCAGATTATCATTATTACAGTGTTTAGTCTGGCACGAATCTGGCACTGTTGTGTCCGAGAACCTGGCACTGTTGTGGGTGGGAAGAAAATTATGACATTATTTTTTATGAGTATGACTTGTTTAGTTTTAATATTAATTGAAGTGATCACTGAGAATAGTGTAGCAATAATCAATGAATTTCTGTATTAGCGGCCTATTTGATGCGTTAAGTGGAAATGTTATTCAAGACTTAGCCGACGTATTCCTGGGAAAATATTTCCTGATTATTTTATTCGTAAATGATTTAGGCTTGACGGGTATTGACTGCAGCTTTTATAGCCTAAAATCTAAATTGAATAGTCATTTGGAATTCTTTATGCACAAATAAAAGCATTTTTATGAATATTTTGCAATGAAAATTCAGCCACATTTCATCTACACTAAAAGCGATGTTGAGAAGTTTAAAAAATTATCGATTTTTAATTATATACTTTTAGTTAAGTGAAAATATCTTTAGTCGAAGAAGTTATCAATTAATCATCATTAGCGTCGTACTTAATGAAGTGGAATATCGTGTGGCTGGCCAAGTAACGTGGCTTCACTACTACAAGTCTTCCTAAACATTGTAAACGTTTAGTGAATTGTATGTTTTTTAATAGAGCAGCAAAGGACATATTTTTCTAGAATGCACAAACTTGTAGTAAATAAAAATATTATTATTATTATTATTATTATTATTATTATTATTATTATTATTATTATTATTATTATTATTATTATTATTATTATAAGGAATGTACTGGCATTTTCCATTTTTTTTATCATGGCTGTTTTGCGTACGTTATACACCTTGATGGGATGGTGAGATAGATGAGTTGCTTACGTGGAAGACGTGGTTTAACTGACCAACAGAATTATCTTGTGAAATAAATAAATATAAATATATATATATACATACATACATATATATATATATATATATATATATATATATATATATATATATGTCGTGCCGATTAGGTAAAACTGGTCAATTAGCAAGAACTCATCTAAATTTTTTTTTTTTTTTTTTTTTTTTTTATATTTTATTTAAAATAACAGCACATATACAAAACATTGACATGTAAAAGCGAAAATATTACCTTAATACCTTAATGTATATAAAAAGGATATACATAAGTACTCATGAACAGAACTGATACCCAAAATTAATAGACAAAACTACACTTGAACTTGGACAAACCCTGCAACACCCTAACTCATGCAAAGTTATTGACGAGAAACATTACCATAGCTCGCGCAACAACCTAAACTAAACACAGTTACATACAATATGATTCACCACTACCCTGTAACTGTACCCCCCCCCCTAACAGAATGTTTTTTTTTTTATTATATATTAAAGAAACATGTCATACAGTTACTGGACATGTCATCCAAAACCAGTCGATTGTTACTCAACGACTTATGCAAAGGTATACGAACTAATACACATAATATGACACAAAATATTACATAGATGTCTATGAAATAAACAGGGACAACTTCAACATCGAACATGGAATATATTTTTTTTTTTTTTTTTTTTTTTTATATTTTAACAAATACAGTTTTACAAGTAAAATGACGTATACATTATAAGCAATAGTACACAAGACACAGACAAATTCCATTCCCATCACTCCCCGTGATGAAGCCTCTACTAAACATTTTTTTTTTTTATATATATAACTGTGTACAATGAAAGCCTATCCTGTAACATAATACAAAACTTAAAATAAAAACCGGGCACTTGCCAACCCGCTACACAAAACCTACATTAACTCCAAATGATCACCACCGCCAAAACCCTAACACACATTTATAACTTGTCTATAAAGGTGTTTTCCAAAACATAATAACAGACTTTAACAAACTTTATAAAGCCACAAAACGTTTAACTATAAATCATTATCATGATAAACACTACAAACTGCTTGTGATTCTGGTATAAACACAAGCTAATAATCTAATAATAATTTACCCTAAAGTCTCAAAGAACATTACACACCAACGTTGTAATGTCACCCCTTTTTTTTTTTTCCAAGGGTCGAAGCCCCACTCAATAATTTCACCACCTCCTGAGCAGAACGCCAAAACTTACATAAGAACCAACCCCACTTTTATCATAATTTCCTTATGTTTTTTTTATTTTTTCCCCTTGAAACAGATAGACTTAAACACTCCAATGAGAGGACAAGCACGTAACAACCGAAACCAAAACCAACCCCACCTGATACACGAAACCCCTTACCCTACCCCTCCCAACCAACCTCACTCACACCTCAAACAACCTGAACCTAAACCTTCACCCCCCACCTCCCCACACGTGCAAACTGCAACACCCCCCCCCCCACAACCACACCAAAACCCCTTAAACTCGAAACCAGCCCTAAACACCTCCCCTCACCACTCCTAACAACTGTTGCAATGTGAAAACCCTATATGCTTCCGGAAATTTAGAAACCCAAGCTCTGCCATAAACCTCCTTATTCCTACATTTTGTTCTATAAATCCCCGCAGCCAAAGCATGAATTAAAACTTCACTATCTGAACCCCTCATACCCCATGACAAAAACACGAACTCTAACATTATATAAACCAAAGCCCTATGCACATCCTCCCCACACACCCCAAAGTCCAAACAAAGCGCCTTTAACACTGAAAACCTTCCCCCCCAATCAATCCCAACACCCCCCCAATCCAAGTCCTCATGCGCTCCCTTCCCTCACAAAAATATACCACGTGAAACGCCGTTTCCCATTCACCACACCTATCGCAAGACCCATCCCCTGTGACTCCCATCTCGAACAACTGAGCTTTCGCCGCCAGTATCCCATTTAAGAATCTGTAACCTGTTTCTCTCACCCTAGGCCTCACCTTCACCTTTTTTAACCAACTCCAAATACTCTTCCAATTATACAACGGATACACCTCCACTCCCTGTACTATCTTCTCCCTCACACATGCCCTATCCAATCTGCTTACTCTAACACTCCCCGGGTCCCTCAACACCAGAAGTACCTGTAACACCGCCTCACACTCCCTTATCTCCCTACCCCCCCCACCACTTCCTAACCTCACCCATTACTGAACCCACCTTTCTTCCCCTCAGCTCCCCCTTCATCATAAATTCCTGCTTTACAAACACGCTTTTCAACCTACTCCTCAACGGAATAAAACCCATCCCTCCATTTTTAACACTTGTCTCCACCACCTCCCTGCTCAACCAATGTCTACCATTCCCCCAAATAAACCTAAGCACTCCCTTTTGTAGCCTTCTCACATCAGCATCTAATAATGGATAAACCGCCGCTCTAAACCACAATTTACTAAAAATTAAAACATTAATGACCACCACCCTTTGCAATAGCGTTATGTCCCCAACTCCCCAGCCCCTTATTCGCTTCAAAGCTGAATCCACCACTTCCCCCGAATTCTTCTCTCTTGCTACCCTGCCATCACTACAAAACACTATCCCACAGATTTTTAAAGCTTCTACACATTGCCATCCCTCCCTTAAACCCAACGTTCCCCCACTCCAACTACCTACCTGTAATAGGTGTGATTTACTTCTATTAACCCTCATTCCTGTTGCCTGACCAAAAAGCTCCACCCAACCTCTAACCCATCTCAAACTCTCCTCTGTCTTTATTAACAACGTAGTGTCATCTACATAACCTACTATCCCTGCCCTATCCTCCCCTATGTCCCCTTCTACCCTTAAACCCTCATCTACTACCCTATAAAAAGGATCTTGGAAACAAGCAAAGAGGATCTGTGACAGAGGACATCCCTGTCTCAGTCCCCTTCCCATGTTCACCTCCCACCCAACCATCCCATTTATTTGTATCCTCATCAACGCCTCTGCATATAAAGTTCTTACCCATCCTACAATTTCTTCTCCAAAACCTATCCTGTCTAAGATATCTAACAGCACCCCTCTATTCACCCTGTCATAAGCCATCTGCCAATCCAGCCCCAACACTCCCCCCCCCTTGATTTACTTCAATAAACTCTTTTATTCTACTGTGACCGTTCCTAAAACTTCTCCCTGGTATCCCAAATTGTCCCTCGTGCAACATATGCCCTAAACCTCTTTTGATTCTATTAGCCAAAATCTTTGCAAATATCTTATAGTCAGTACACATGAGCGCAATAGTCCTATAGTCTTTAAACCCCTTTGGTGTTTTACATTTAGGCACTAACACTACAACTCCTGTCCTAACTGACTTCTCCATTACTCCTGTCTCCCTCATGTCATTGAAGACCCTAACTAACACCCCTCTCAGCACCTGCCAGTATTGCATGTATACTTCCCCCGGTAATCCATCTATACCTGGCGATTTTCCAGCCCTTAACCCTTTTACCGCCTCCCAAACTTCTTCTTCCGTTATGTCCCCCTCTATTGCCTTCCTATCATCCTCATTCAACCTTCTATTAATTCCCCCTAATAATTGGACACAAGCCCTCTCATCCCTTTCCTCTTCTGCAAACTTCCTACCAAACCAACACTCCGCATAACCAGTCATCCCCTCTGTAGTTTGCAACACTCTTCCCACCTCATACCCCCCCATCTCCTCTTCCACCTCTACAGATGTCAGCAACATACCCTGTCTACGCGTGAAACCTCTCATACTGAATGTCTTTCAGAGCCCTTCTTACTCCCTCCACACTCTCTGCATGCCTTCCCCTGCTTTCCCCACCATAACTATCCCTCAATAAACCCTCTAAATACCTCTGATAACCATACCTATATCGAGCATCCTCCCTTCCCACCTTCTTAAAGTACTCCTTTATCCCCTTCTTCCCACACTCATTCCACCACCTCGCCGCATGTACTACACCCCTCCCCCCCTCCACAGACCCTCCCACTATCCCTCAAAATCCACCATCCCCTCTACCCTATTAAACATTGCCACGTTAAGTTTCCAATAACTCGAGTAAACCTTCACAGCCCCCTCCCAACCCGCTTGCATCAACACACCCTTGTGATCTGAAAAACCTACATCCAAACATTCCACTTTCTCCACCCCTACCGCTCTGGAAACATAAATCCTATCCAATCTAGCCACATAATTGCCCCTAAAAAAAGTGAATTCTACAGGCTCGCCCCGTCCTCCCACCGCATCGACAACCCCCACCGCATCCAAAACTTCCCGTAAGATCCTCAAAACACTACCTGTTCCTCTCGGCTCCACGTCCCTTACCCTAATAACGCTGTTCCAGTCTCCCGCAATGATGACCACCTGCAGCAGACCCCTGAAAGCATAAATTAATTCATCCCTCACGAAATGTTCCTTGACCCTATTATTTGAAATCGCCGGCATATACACTCCAATAAAACTAACCTGGACCTCCCCCCATTGACCATCAACCCTCACCACTCCCCCCCCTCCCTCTTCCCATGACCAATACAAATGGGCACGTGTCCCTAATACCCACAACCACACCCCCCTTGAACAACTCAGAACCTCCCACAAAACACTGATATCCTTTCAACTTTAAATCCCACCCACACCTATAATTGTGCTCTTGAAAAAACACTACATCTACCCTGTACCTAATCAATGTCACTTCTACCCACTTTCGCTTGGCCTCATTTTTAAGGCCATTCACGTTCATACTTAAACACCGGAAGGTAACGGTTGAGGTTTCCTTTGGTTTCGGTTGTTTCTCTCCAAAGTTATACCTGTGACCCCTCCTCTCCCACCCTTCCTGTCACCTCCCATCCCCCCTTTACCCTTATCACCCCCACTACCTCTAGCTCTTGTCTGTTGTCCAACTACAACTTCAGACCAAATTTTCTTACCAGGTCTCTGTGCTGGTGTGAGGACATCATTACCAGCCTCCTCACCAGTTCTCTTCCTAGATTCTCCCCTGTCTCTCTGGTCCTCATTTACCTGCTCATTGTGCACCTCCACCTCCACCTGTATGACATCCAACACAGCTTTACCACACCCCTCTCCTGCTGCCTCACCTCCACCCACCTGTTCCTGGTTCTGCTCCAGAACCCCAATGCCACACACCTCACTGGTTGACCCCTCCAATGTCAGCTCTTCACCTTCAAGAATCTCATTGAGATCCCTCAAAATCTCAGCCTCCTGACCAGTTATACCTTCCTCTTCCGTGTCTGGCCCAATCTTTTTCCCTTCTAACACCTCCTCCTCCATGCTCCTCCCACTCATCCTTTGTTCCTCCATCTCCGCTCTGTCCACCTCCACGCTCCATGATGTCTTCTCTTCTCCCTGCATCTCCGCACACTCCATGCCTCCTTCTGTTCCATCCTTCGTTACATTCCTTACTTCGTTTCTCTGTCGCTGCTCTGCTCCACCTCGACGCCAATCCTCTCTCTTTTGGCTACACTCAGCAGCCAAGTGACCCGGCTTTCCACACAGTCGACATGTCATCACCTGCCCTGGGTATGTGACGTACACCTGTGTGCGAAAATTCTCCATAAGTACATAAGAGGGAATAGGTTTCCTCAAGGAAATTTTGATGGAGTATGTTCCCTCTAAAGCGCCAGCATATAGCCCCTGCGCCCAGCGTCCTATGTTTACAGCATGTATTATGCCATAACTCTTAAATACATCTTTAATATCCTGTTGTCCGGATTCAAAGGGCACATTATGAACCTTAATCCACTTAAAAGTGGCAGAAACATCTTTCAAACATACCTCTAGGCCTTGATGTACCACTAACTTTTTCTCCTGGTATGTATCGACGACTCGTTGATAAGCTGCAGTGCAAGCTAATTTGATGAAGATCCTCCTTGATCCGTTTAATGATATGCCATAAATCTCCTCATGCGATAATCCAAAAGTGTCTCGTATTATTGCAGGCAGTAGAACCTCTGCATTAGACGGATATATGGCACCCTGGACCAAGTCAACACAGACTGTGTTCACCCTCCTGTAACCGACGTCCATCGTTTGAAAATGACGTTGCCTCCAGCTGCCACCAGGGAGCACCACCAGCACACCCGCACACAACCAAGGCTGGGCGTGGAATGTCATCTAAAATTAAGTCCTTTCTAAAATTTTATCTTATACTTTTAAAGATATATTTTTTCATTTATGTTAATGTAAGAATTTATAATTTTGTACCAAAAGAAACTTTGAAAACCTACCTAACCTTATTACAACAAGCGCAATTTAATTTAGCCTAACCCAACTAAATATATTTTAGATACGGTATCATTAATTTAATAATAAACAAACACAATGAAATATTTTTTTTTCGTTATGTTCAGAATGATTTTGGCGAAGTTATTGCATACACAAATTTTCACTTGTCTTATATGGCAAGGTAAGCGTTGCTATTTAAGCCAAAATAACTTCATCCCAATAGGGTCGGAGACCCATGGAGCATGGGGCAAGTGTGCTCTAAAGTTTCTCAAGGAGCTGGGTGGAAAACTCATCATAGAAACCAAGGACCACAGGGCGACCAGCTTCCTCTTTCAGAGACTCAGTGTTGCGATCCAGAGGGGAAATGCCTGCAGTATTCTATGCACGCGGCCCACTACCGGGGAGCTGGACGAAGTATTTGACATGTAGCTCTGAGTTGTCATCTATGTTGTTTTACTCACTATTGTATTCTTGTTAATGTATTTTGACAATGTATTGTATCTTGAAATAAATTTTATATATATTTAATAAAAGATTGGGTGGTAGGGGAAGTGGAATATTCAAATGGCTTCAGAAAGACATCTAAATATTCTTCCTTGAAGCCTTTTTATCCACTTCTCCGAGGCTATGGGGCCCACAATTTACACCAGAGGTGGACCCCATTTTATATATATATATATATATATATATATATATATATATATATATATATATATATATATATATATCAAGGAGTCGAACCCATGCTGCTTTGGCCCGCCTCATGGTGAGCGAAAACCTATTTCGTGCCGAATAGGTAAAACTTGCGATTTTGGCTTAAATAGCAACGCTTTTCATTCCGAATAAGGCAAGGAAAAATTTGTGTATGCAGTAATTTCGTAAAAATCATTTTGAACCTAACTAGAAAAATATATTTCATTGTGTTTGTTTATTATTAATTTATTATAAACTTATCTAAAATATATTTAGCAGTATTAGGCTACATTAAATTGTGTTTGTTATTATAAGGTTAGGTAAGTTTTCTAATGTTCTTTTGGTACAAAATTTTAATTTTTACATTAACGTAAATGAAAAAAATATGTATCTATAAATGTATAAGAGTAAATTTTAGAAAGGGCTTAATTATAAACGAGTTCTTGCTAATTGACCAGTTTTACCTATTCGGCACGATATATATATATATATATATATATATATATATATATATATATATATATATATATATATATATATATTTTATATATTATTGTTTTTTTTAGTTTTTGCTTTTTATATAAGATTCATTTGATATTTGATGTTTTTCATGGTGTGTTAGGGAACATGGATACCTGCACAGTACACTGAGTGCATTGTGTTACAAGATAAATGTTTTCACTTTTATACTAGGATAACGTCCACTATTTAGTTCTTTTCTAATGAGAATCTAATTTTTTATTGCAGTATTCATTAATTTTAAAATTTCTAAAAGAATTTAATTGAAAACTGATGTGTTTCAGGATGTGTTATTCAGTAAAACATTATATGCACAGTGTGCTTACTGTGTTAGAATGTTAATGTTTTCAGTTAGGCTGTGTTGAGGTTCAAGTCCTGACACTGAAGGATTTTGTTCTGCAGCTTTGGTTTCCTTGGAGGGTCTTAAGCAACAGGGATTATACTTTTTGATTGTGATGAAGTTATCTCCTGGGCCCCTTAGAGGAAGTGATCAACTACTGGACATGCGCCAAAGGTTGACTCCTAGACTTTTTTTAACTGCATTTGAAACTTTCTTGGCATTCCTTTCTGCGAGGATTGAAAAACACCTGGCTGGGGTTATGGACACGAGAGATACCCTTTTAGGATGGTGAAGCTCCCGGAACATCTATAGTGTAAGTAGACATTTCATGGACAACTAGGCACACGCAATGTTCCCATCGAGTCCGGTCGTGTCGTCCAAACAGTGACATTCCTTGGCCTTCCTAGAAACTAGATTCAGGTTTTTATTTTGCGTGAACACGAATTGTATTGTTTACCTTTACTTGCTCACCATAGTTACTTTAATGTTTTCTCCTTCTCCTTCTCCCACTTCATCTCTCCCCGTTCGTCTCTTTCTCCCTCTCTCTTTCTCTGTCTCTTTACACAGGGTTTAACAAGGTTAGGTTAAGGATTCTTAACTTTATTTAGAAGCTAAGAGCTGTTACCGGCATCAACTCATTTATAAATCTTTTTATTGTTATGAGACATACAAGTATGGAACAGGATGAAGTTGGAGCCATCTGTGGGCCAGCAATTTCATTTGATCAACTGACTATTTCGTTGATATCATTATGCTGTACGAACATGTTCCAGACTCGAGTCATCCTGGGAATAAATGACTTCAGATGAAGTGATGTTCTGGAGTGGAGCCAAGTGTGTTACTTTGACAATATTGGTCTTATACATAACAGTAAGACCGCCCACATCCCTCCTGTGTTGAAGGCTCTGCTGAAATGACAGATGTATCCAGGCTGGGTCCAAGCGAGAGATGAGGCGTCTTGCTCTATTCTCTACTCTGTCAAGAAGTCGCAGATGAGATGAGGGGCAGGTAATCCAAGAAAGTGGAGCATACTCTAGGTGTGAGTGTACTTGGGCCTCTTACAGAATCTTGCATCCTCTACTATCGAGCAGATGCGAGATACGTCGAAGTGCTGTAAGCTTCCTTGCCGCTTTGTTTGCAAGATTTACAACGGGGTTCTTCATGGTCAGTTTGGAGTCAAATTTCACTCCAAGGATACCAACTTCGTCCCCAGGTACCAACACACTCCCATTCATATTTACTACTGCTCCGGCATTACCATCATGGTACCTAGATACCATCATCATTTGTGTTTTCTCATGGGGAAAATGTTACCTGCCATAGTTTATCGTAGGCTGACACAGCTCTTAGCTGGTAATTCATGTAGCTCAGAGCAGCTGGCATTTCCTCTCTTGGATAAATAAATGTCAGAGTACAGTCGTCTACATATGCGCAAGTCGTCTACAAGCGATTCAGTACGGCACATCAGCATTCGGGTGTTCAGTATTTGGGACGGAGAGACGGCATGTGATTTTGGGATGAGATGGAGGTCATAGAAGTAGACATTCCATAACAATGTCCCAAGCACTCTTCCCTGTGTAACACTTCCCTCGATAGGGTGTCTTGATGACTCTGTCCCATTGAGAACTACACATAGAAATCTACCTTGAAGGTAATCACTTAGGAGACGTAGTGTAGAGCCTGCAATTCCCAATGTTTGTAATTTTGCCAAGAGACCCTGGTGCCATACTCGATCGAAAGCACCAGCAATGTCCAATGCTACTACATAGCTGAATTTGGATTCATCCAGTGACTAGTGCCACTTGGTGGAGAGGTTTAACAGCAGATCAATAGCAGAGTAACCTTTTCTGAAGCCATGTTGACGGTCACAAAGAAGTGAGTAGTAGACGAAAAACTTTTTTTTTTTTTTTGTGAAAAGGGACTACATTTGCCTCTTTTCACAGAGAAGGTCATTTATATTGTGCTAGACACTACCGAAAGATGCGAGTTAGATGAGCTGCTAGCTGGTCTGCACATCTACTCAGCAATCTTGAGCTCAACTTGTCTGAGCCCACATCCTTTTCTTGGTCCTGCGATTTAAGAAGAAAATGCACTTCTTCCTGCCTTATTGTCACCACTGACAGCTTTGACACATTTCTTCCAGCTAGCCAAGGAGGGTTCCTTGCTGTATCAGGAACTTGCATCTTGGTAGCAAAGTGTTCGGCTTTCTCCTGACTACTAGTAGAGGAGGTACCATCCTGTCGATTTAGAGGTGGAATAAGTTCATCAGGCAGATAACCTTGTCTGTCCTTGACCAGGGACCACCAGGTTTTAGAGCCCACTCTACCTGATGCCACCTTTCTTTTTGTGTCTGCCTCCCATTTAGAGATGGCCCACTTTTGAATTTCGCCCATATGCCTACAGTCCTGCCTGTGCAGTTTCCTATTATAGGTAGTGGGATTTCTCTTATACCTTCGCCATGCCTTGTACTTAGCAGTACCAGCCTCTACAACGAAAGCCAAACCAAGGCTGAGCTGTAGGCCTCGTCACATACTTGTTGTAGATTAAGGATGTGTCCAGTGAGGGCATTCACTTGGTTGTCAACATCACCTTGTAGAAGAGCATTCCAATCGGAGGCTTCGAGCTCATAGCAAAGTGCTGGCCAGTTTCCTCTTTCCCATAGCCAGGTTGTACGTGTGGATTCCTCACCTCGTTCTGTTGGGATCTTCAGTGTCGTAAAAACAGCCTTGTGGTCAGACGATCCAACATAGCCAAGGGGTTGATTAAGTGACTATACCTTCTGACAGATCACTCACCAATGTCTGGTGGAGAAAATCCTGACTCAGTATTGGCAGGTGGAGCACTGCTGTCAGGTGTTGGAATAGTGTTGGCAGGTATGTTGACAGGTGTTGGATCTGTGATGTTATGTGCACAGTCCGTTGTACTGGCAGGTGTTGAAGTGATGTCAGGTGTAGGTGAGTTAACAGATCTGAGGCTTGCTTCGTTGCTTGGAAAATTATTTGTTTCCTCTGTGGTGGTCTGAGGAATTGTGTTAGAATTTCTAAATGTGTTTTGAGCTCTGTCTATCTTTGGAGCCCTAGTGATGACAGATTTCCACCAGTTATTTACCTCTGAGTTGACCTCAATGTGGGACTTCCAGTCCTTGTCGATAGTATCAGCATCAGCTGATCAGCCTATGTTGCTTGAAGTAAGCAAGCTACATAGGCTGCAACAGCATGGAGAGTATCTAACGATATGAAGAGTTCATGAAGTGCTTCCCTGTGATGGATTATCTTTGCAACTTTACAACCCATAATAAGGACAGTCTTGATTATTGGAGAGGAGTCCCTGAAGAACCTCTGAACCTTCTTGCAGTTAGAGGCTCGTTTCATTATATACTACGAGTTGTTGGATATCTTTCAGTCCCCTGAGATGTTCTACCTGGCTACAACAACAAAATTCTGGAATGCAATGTGTGGCAGTAGTTTGAACATGTAGGCTTCTTACATTCAAGAAGTGGTTTGTATCTTGTAGTATATCCACAAATACCACAGCAGCCACTGGAACAATAACCAGATAGAAAAGATATTCTTGCTATTTTCTCTCGCTCCCCTTTCTCTCGCTCCCTTGTCTCCCGATCCCCTTTCTCTCACCCTATTTCTCTCGTCTACCCTTTCTCTTCCTCTTCTCCCCTTTTCTCTTCCTCTTCCCTTTCTCTCCTCTTTCTCCTCCTTTCTCTTCCTCTTTCTCCCCTTTGTCTTCCTCTTTCTCTCCCCTCTCCCCTCATTATATCCCTCTCCTCCTCATTCTGTCCTCTCCCTCATTCTATCCTCCCTTTCTTTCCCTTCTCTGTTCCAACCCTCCCTCTCTTTTTTCCCTTTAACCTTTATTTTGTCATTTCACCCTCTCCTCTCCTCTCTCAAGCTCCCTTCTCTCCCCTCCCTCCCTTCCTCTCTTTCCTCCTCTTCCACAGTTTCCACTGTCTTGTCAGCAAGGCGCCGACGCTACAGTTAAAACTGCCACGTATCTCCATCCCTCCTTCAGAATGCAGACACTGTACTGCTCACCTCTAGGACTCAGTCCGCTAACCCGTTTCCGAATCCCTTCATAATATTACCTTGCTCACATCCAACAGCAGTCTATTATTTGAATTAATATTTTTCAATAACACTCTACTCTGCACCTTTTCAGTACTGCATTGTTTTTTCAACCTTTACCAGTTTTACAACTAAACTATTACAACTAATATTACTCATACTGCTGTATGACCATTGTGTTTAGCGCCTAGTTATGATTATAATACAACTACAATTTCAACAATTACAACTATAATTATAACTGTTACTATTACTAACTGCATGATACTTGTGTAGTGAGTTGTACACCATGGTACTTGTGCTAGTGAGTTGTACACTATGGTACTTGTGCTAGTGAGTTGTACACCATGGTACTTGTGCTAGTGAGTTGTACACCATGGTACTTGTGCTAGTGAGTTGTACACCATGGTACTTGTGCTAGTGAGTTGTACACCATGGTACTTGTGCTAGTGAGTTGTACACCATGGTACTTGTGCTAGTGAGTTGTACACCATGGTACTTGTGCTAGTGAGTTGTACACCATGGTACTTGTGCTAGTGAGTTGTACACCATGGTACTTGTGCTAGTGAGTTGTATGTCATGATTTGAGCTTGTGATGAGTGAGTTGTATGTCATGATTTTACTTTGTGCTAGTGAGTTGTACACCATGGTACTTGTGCTAGTGAGTTGTACACCATGGTACTTGTGCTAGTGAGTTGTACACAATGGTACTTGTGCTAGTGAGTTGTACACCATGGTACTTGTGCTAGTGAGTTGTACACAATGGTACTTGTGCTAGTGAGTTGTATGTCATGGTACTTGTGCTAGTGAGTCTGGTATGTCATGTTACTTGTGCTAGTGAGTTGTACACAATGGTACTTGTGCTAGTGAGTTGTATGTCATGGTATTTGTGCTAGTGAGTTGTATGTCATGGTACTTGTGCTAGTGAGTTGTACACAATGGCACTTGTGCTAGTGAGTTGTACACCATGGTACTTGTACTAGTGAGTTGTACACAATGATACTTGTGCTAGTGAGTTGTATGTCATGGTACTTGTGCTAGTGAGTTGTTCACCATGTGTTACAAAATGACGCGATATCTATTAGTAATAGACATCTCCAGTGAACACTAGAAAGGATAGCCCTTCTAGCATGCAGCCTGGTCCAGTTATCCGACATATTATCAATATCATCATTGGATCCCAACTGAGAGGATACTAACCAAATAAATATATTTAAAATGTATATTATAAAAGTTAGAAAATCTAGGGTAGCAAAGTAAAGTAAATCAAATATAAATATACTGAAAATATTACTTAGGTTAGCTCCTACACTGCTCTCATAAACAATATTATTGTGCTGAAGGCACATATATCTGGTTCTTATGTACCATCTGGTACAAAGTCAGCAATTATAAACAATACTAATATATATACAAATGTGTAGATGTGTGTATGTGAATGTTCCCGGTGACTCATTAAGACTCGACTCAACCAGTGTCAGAATGAACGTCTTCTCATAAGCTAGCTACTCTAACAAACTGACAATCAGAACAGCTTGATTGAACAGTAAAATGACCAATTCGCAGAACAGCAATATAACAAGCAACAGCAACACAGCGTCAGGAACAAGGAGATAGAAAATCGACCCTAACTGGGGACCATCAGCAGATCCTCCAAAATACACAAAACTCCCTTATTACTGAATCTAGGTTCAGCATAAAAATCCCAGACTGTGACGGTGCCCAGATGCCTTATCGAATTAGGTCAAGTGCAATAGCTAGAGACCTGAGTTATCTCAGAGTGTCAGTGTGACACACAATCCAGTAAAACGTTGACAATCACTGTCTAGACTATTCTCTGTGGATAGAGTTACACAGAGTCCTGAGAAGTATGTTTCGTCTCACCACCGAACACATACTCTACCAGAGTCTAAAAGACGAGAAAACAAGCAGGAACGAGTGCGAGGTGTTGACTCAACGATGATCAGTAACGTAGAGAAGAGGAGTGAGGAGATGTAGTGTCCAGCTCAGGTGGGACGCCACCCACTGACTGCCCAGCCACTAGAAGCCGGCAGTATAACAAGCGAAGTGTCGTAAGTGGTAGTTTGCCAACTCCCAGGCTGCTACTCAACACTCCAACAAAGAGCACAATCCCATCACAGTCTGGGATTTTTATGCTGAACTTAGATTCAGTAATAAGGGAGTTTTGTGTCTATTTTAGAGGATCTGTTGATGGTCCCCAGTTAGGGTCGATTTTCTATCTCCTTGTTCTTGACGCTGTGTTGCTGTTGCTTGTTATATTGCTGTTCTGCGAATTGGTCATTTACTGTTCAATCAAGCTGTTCTGATTGTTACATCCTACCTAATTAAAATAGCTAAGTCAAATAATAATATAAAGCAAGATATTACCGATTTAGCTATTATCAAAAATATTAGCAATCTAAAATTATAAGAAATGTAAATATACATCATAATTTATATATAAACATTGTGGCCCATTCTGGGGTCGCAATATATATATATATATATATATATATATATATATATATATATATATATGCAAAACAACACTATGAAAAAATAGAAGAATTCCAAGCGCTTTCGTGACTACTCACATTATCAAGGAACTAAAAAAAGGAAACGTGAGAAGAAGTTTATAAAGAGGCAGAATACACCTCACAGTCATCACACTAACAAAGACAACACCTCACAGTAGCGTAACATCTCACGACTCTGTGAAGAGGAAAATAAGAAAGGACCTGAAACTCTTCCCAAGAATTAAGATTAGTCCAATTTATCATTAAATTCTTCCCAAATTTTATTAATTATAAATGAATCCAATTTATATAAACCAAAAATATTCATATTATTTTCAAAACTGCTTTTAATGAAACATGATTCTATTATATTCCTCTCAACCATGGACTTGCTTGATACAACCTTCTCAGCATTTTGAAAATCAATTGGATGGTTAAAGTCTCACATGAATAAATAGAGCATTAGAATCTTGTCCAGTTCTAATGCTATATTTATGTTGTTTTAATCTTAGTTCAAGACTTTTACCAGTTTGACCATAATAAACTTTATCGCATATTTTACAGGGAATCTTATAGACACATCCGTCAGCATTTTGGGGGGAATTTTTTATCAAAAGTCTTTTTACTGTATCAAGATTTTTAAATACAACTTTGATATTAAAATTCTTAAGAAAAGAAGGCATATCAACCAAGTTTTCATGGTAAGGGAGAACCAACATATTTTTGGATGAATAAGGTTGGTTGTCCCTTTTGGATTAAAAAAGTATTTCTAGCTATTTTAAAAGATTTATCAATTATGTTTCTGGGGTATTTTAAATCATTAGCTATTTCATAAATTTTAGAGATTTCTTCATCTATGAACTCTGGACTTCAAATGCGTAAAGCTCTCAAAAACATAGAAGAAAAACCGACACTTTAACTCTATCTTGATGTGAAGAGTAATAGTGTACATAGGAACAATTATTTGTAGGTTTTCTGTAAATTTTAAATTTAAAATCAATGTTACCCTTAATAATAAAAACATCTAGGAAAGGCAATGAGTTATTTACTTCAAATTCAACAGTAAAATTTATAGAATGAGCTAAGCTATTTAATTTAACAAGGAAATGGTTTATGTCTACATTCTTAGGCATAAGGCACAAAATGTCATCAACATATCTATACCACTTAGCTCTATTGGGAAGGATTGTGTTAAGCAATCTTGTTTCGAAAAATTCCATATATAAATTACTAAGAACAGGTGAAAGAGATTTCCCATTGCCATACCAAACTTCTGAGTGTAAAACTCATCATTAAATACAAATTTTGCATCAACAATACAAAGTTTAATAAGTTTAATGATAGTAGGAACTGGCAATGGTAAATCGTAATTAACCAGTTCTTCAGATAAGAACTTTAGTAAATTATCAACTGGAACTTTTGTAAACAAGGAGTAACATCAAAACTAACCATATTGAAATCATTTAAATCAGTCAAGGTGCTTAATTTATCAACTAAATCTAAGTTGTTTTTAACATTAAAATTAGAAATTTTTCCAACAATTGGGCTCAAAATATCAACAAGCCATTTAGAAAGTTTATAAGAAACTGAACCTATGGAGCTAATAATTGGTCTAACAGGATTACCAGGTTTGTGTGTTTTAATTAATCCATACATATAAGGTAAAGATGGATTAGTGGAAGTAAATTTTTTAATTAATTCATCTTTGCCCTTCAATAGATGCTTTATTGTTTTATTGAAATTGCTGTTAACAGTTTCTAAGGGATTCTTTCTAAGTTTAGAATAGGTTTCAAAATCATCTAGGAGGCTATTCATTTTATCTTGGTAATCGATTTCTTTCATAATTACTATTGCATTTATTTTATCTGCTTTAGTAAGGCGCAAATTTTTATTATTCAAAAGTGAATCATAAGACTTAAAAAATCTTTGAGGGCAATTGGGAATATTTTGTTTTAACATTGAGCTATATACCATCCCCTTACTAATATTAATTTCATCAGTGGATAAATCAGAGGATTTTTCTAAATTACAGAAGGCTTTTGCAATTTCAACATTATTAAGTTTTTTTTCATAGTGATTGTTTTGCATATTTTGATATCACCTGTTTACTGTGATCTTTTTGCATCAATGGATACCACACGACTCTTCACAATGTTCTCGGTAAGCTTTCCTAATCATATTTCTTTTGTTTCCCAGTTTTCTTCTGCCTTGATCAAGTCACATAAGCTTAAAATTGACTTAATTTTTAAAAGACTGTTTGAATGAACAAGTTTTGCCTAAATCTCTTTACCAAATAGACTCCTTGACATGAGAGATCGTCCTTTGATGATTTTATGAGAATTATTCTTCAGAAACATATTGAAATTACTAAAATACAGGAGAAAGAAGCATTCAAAATATTGAGAAACAAAAAATACTCCTTTTATCAAGCTATTCCATCAGAATGGCAACATAGTATGTTGGATCATTGCTATAATAAACTCAGAAGAATTTGTAATAATCTCAAAACAAACTACAAAGAAAATTAGATAATTTAATTGAAAATAGTGATTGGACAAAGCACGCTAATAACAATTTTGTAATTAACTTATCAGATGAAATATTAGATAAAAATACAACTGCTGCTCTTGGTTTCGGTTTAAGTTTTGCAACTTCAAAAAAATTAATAATGTTGAAATTGCAAAAGCCTTTTGTAATTTAGAAAAATCCTCTGATTTATCCACTGATGAAATTAATATTAGTAAGGGATGGTATATAGCTCAATGTTAAAACAAAATATTCCCAATTGCCCTCAAAGATTTTTTTAAGTCTTATGATTCACTTTTTGAATAATAAAAATTTGCGCCTTACTAAAGCAGATAAAATAAATGCAATAGTAATTATGAAAGAAATCGATTACCAAGATAAAATGAATAGCCTCCTAGATGATTTTTAAACTATTCTAAACTTAGAAAGAATCCCTTGAAACAGTTAACAGCAATTTCAATAAAACAATAAAGCATCTATTGAAGGGCAAAGATGAATTAATTAAAAATTTACTTCCACTAATCCATCTTTACCTTTATATGTATGGATTAATTAAAACACACAAACCTGGTAATCCTGTTAACAATTATTACTCCATAGGTTCAGTTTCTTATAAACTTTTAAATGGCTTGTTGATATTTTGAGCCCAATTGTTGGAAAAATTTCTAATTTTAATGTTAAAAACAACTTAGATTTAGTTGATAAATTAAGCACCTTGACTGATTTAAATGATTTCAATATGGTTAGTTTTGATGTTACCTCTTTGTTTACAAAAGTTCCAGTTGATGATTTACTAAAGTTCTTATCTGAAGAACTGGTTAATTACGATTTACCATTCAGTTCCTACTATCATTAAACTTATTAAACTTTGTATTGTTGATGCAAAATTTGTATTTAATGATGAGTTTTACACTCAGAAGTTTGGTATGGCAATGGGAAATCCTCTTTCACCTGTTCTTAGTAATTTATATATGGAATTTTTCGAAACAAGAATGCTTAACACAATCCTTCCCAATAGAGCTAATGGTATAGATATGTTGATGACATTTTGTGCCTTATGCCTAAGAATGTAGACATAAACCATTTCCTTTTAAATTAAATAGCTTAGCTCATTCTATAAATTTTACTGTTGAATTTGAAGTAAATAACTCATTGCCTTTCCTAGATGTTTTTATTATTAAGGGTAACATTGATTTTAAATTTAAAATTTACAGAAAACCTACAAATAATTGTTCCTATGTACACTATTACTCTTCACATCAAGATAGAGTTAAAGTGTCGGTTTTCTTCTATGTTTTTGAGATAAATAAACACATAAGCAGTATAATGTGATCCTTTATTGACAACGTTTCGCCACGCCGTGGGCTTTATCGAGTCACAGACAGATCTACCTGGAAAATGAGCAACATGGAGATATATATAGGGTACAGTCAGGTGGAGAATGCTGGGTCAGGTGGAGAAAGCTGCATGTGAGTCTTAAAAGTAGTGTGATAGTTAAAAACATAGTGTGACTTAAAGGACCTGGCGAAACATCCAGAGACCTACAAACACGCATTTCAGAACACCAGTACGCAGGCAGATCTGACGACTCAAGAAATGCCTGTGTTCAACACCGAAATTTACACAACCATTTAATCAACTACAGAAACGCAAGACTCATCGCCAGAGAAGACAACACGCAATACCGAAGAATCCTGAATCATCACTCATCTGTATATCCAACAACTTCAACCAGAACAACGGCTTCTACAACATAGCTGAACCTATTGCCAAGAAACTTCTTCAACGCTATCCCACCTAGAACTCAAGAATGGTACACTGCAGGTCCTTTAAGTCACACTATGTTTTTAACTATCACACTACTTTTAAGACTCACATGCAGCTTTCTCCACCTGACCCAGCATTCTCCACCTGACTGTACCCTATATATATCTCCATGTTGCTCATTTTCCAGGTAGATCTGTCTGTGACTTGATAAAGCCCACGGCGTGGGCGAAACGTTGTCAATAAAGGATCACATTATACTGCTTATGTGTTTATTTTTCCATTGTGTCGGTATTTTATACCATTTATTTCCATGTTTTTGAGAGCTTTACGCATTTGTAGTCCAGAGTTCATAGAAGAAGAAATCTCTAAAATTTATGAAATAGCTAATGATTTAAAATACCCAAGAAACATAATTGATAAATCTTTTAAAATAGCTAGAAATACTTTTTACAATCCAAAAAGGGACAACCAACCTTATTCATCCAAAAATATGTTGGTTCTCCCTTACCATGAAAACTTGGTTGATATGCCTTCTTTTCTTAAGAATTTTAATATCAAAGTTGTATTTAAAAATCTTGATACAGTAAAAAGACTTTTGATAAAAAATTCCCCCCAAAATGCTGACGGATGTGTCTATAAGATTCCCTGTAAAATATGCGATAAAGTTTATTATGGTCAAACTGGTAAAAGTCTTGAACTAAGATTAAAACAACATAAATATAGCATTAGAACTGGACAAGATTCTAATGCTCTATTTATTCATGTGAGAGACTTTAACCATCCAATTGATTTTCAAAATGCTGAGAAGGTTGGATCAAGCAAGTCCATGGTTGAGAGGAATATAATAGAATCATGTTTCATTAAAAGCAGTTTTGAAAATAATATGAATATTTCTTTTGGTTTATATAAATTGGATTCATTTATAATTAATAAAATTTGGGAAGAATTTAATGATAAATTGGACTAATCTTAATTCTTGGGAAGAGTTTCACTTGTAAGACGTAGAATGAGGGGAGACATGATCGAGGTATACAAGTGGAAAATGGGTATTAACAAAGGGGATATAAATAAGGTCTTGAGGATACTCTCCAAGAGAGAACCCGCAATAATGGATTCAAGTTAGATAAGTTTAGATTTAAGAACATAAGAAAGGAGGAACACTGCAGCAGGCCTGTTGGCCCATTCTAGGCAGGTCCTTCACATTCCATCCCACTAACAGAATATTTGTTCAACCTAATTTTCAATGCTACCCAAGAAATAAGCTTTGACAATTTTATTTACTCATGTGCAATTCCCACTCAAATCCAACCCCTTCACTCATGAATTTATCCAACCTAAATTTAAAACTACCTATTACGAATGGGCAAAGTATAGTGCGCTTTTAACTCGTAATATAAATCAATATTCCTTCCTTGTATTGTATGAACTAGGAAATGGAAACTTCAACAAAAATCAATTTAATTTAATTAAATTAGAAATAGCTTTTGTTGGATAAGTATACTATAAATATATATAAAGTAATGAAGCACTGTTTAAGGTTCCTTTAAATTTCTAAGGAAGTTAACACATTATTCTTAAACACTGAACCTTCAGCGTTAGTGGAACAATATACAAAATAAGAAAATATCACAATGCATAGATAAACACAAATACGGTTTCTGTAAGGCCGTCTTTTCAAAGATAATTCACTGGTGTATCTCTCAGTAGAATAATTCTGGCTAACACAGTAAAGAGGATCAAAATCCAATGATCAAGTGGCTCTTTATTGCCACGTCCAGGCTAGGTACAAGCCTATAGCTTAATAGCGTGAGAACGGCTACAATATCCATAGTCAGAATAGGTGCTCTCTCTGCTAAGTCAAGTGAGACACTCCCTAAACAAATCCTAGTGCCCCACAAGTCACGTCGGATCAAGTGATATAACTATTTGGCGCCAACACGTGACGTCACGACCAAACATGAGTGAACTGTGAACTGGTAGTTACATGCTTAACCTATAACACTCAGCCAGATATATTAAATATATACCGTAGTGGTAAAATAATACTGAGTTATGATGAAGGATGAATAGGATAATAATACCAAGATCCAGTAGCTTCGATTTAGCTAATAACGAAGATACTAGCAAGGTCGTATTATCAAAGAGATGAAATATATACAAGATATCGTGACACCCCACCCCCCAAGAGTGGGTTGTCTAAACAAGGTCTTAACTTGACACAAGTCTCTTCGGGAGGATTCGGAGATGAAGTAACTGCGCAACTGACCACAGATAATCTTCATCGCCGCTCACTCATGCCGAAGGTTTAACGATGAAAATTTCCACCTCTCCACCTCTGTTTGAAATAGAGTATCATTAATACTATATATTGATTATATATAAAAAATATTTTAGGGGCGAGAAAGAGTATCAGCAATGACATTATCGGGACCTTTAATGTGAGATATAACAAAGGCATAAGGTTGAATCCTTAGTGCCCATCTTAGGATTCGAACATTCTTGGACTTCATCGTGTTGATGAAAGTCAAAGGATTATGATCTGAATATATGGCAATTTTATGGGGGGACGAACCTAAGAATATGTCAAAATGTTCTAGGGCCACTACAAGGGCTAAAGCTTCTTTCTCTACGGTAGAGTAATTTTGTTGGTGGATTTTAACTTTGATGAAAAATAACAAATAGGGTGGAGAATATCATTGCTTGAAGAGCTTTGAAGTAGTACGGCCCCTAGTGCATAGCTACTAGCATCTATGTGCAATATAAATGGTTTGGTAAAGTCAGGACTTTGTAAAATAGGAGCAGAAGACAATATACGCTTCAGTCTCTTGAAAGCTTCTTCACATCTTTCTGTCCAGTTGAAACTTACACGAGAACTAGTAAGTTCCGTCAAAGGAGCAGCGACTTGGGCGTAATTTGGACAAAATCTCCTGTAATATCCGGTCATCCCCAAAAACCGTTGAACTCCTTTTCGGTTAGTGGGTGAAGGAAAATTGGAGATAGCTTGAATTTTGGCATGAATTGGAGAAACTTCGCCTTGTCCTATTTCAAAACCTAAGTAACGTATCTTTGCCTGACCGAAAACACACTTGGCCAAGTTGACAGTGAAATTATGATCTGCCAAAGTCTTAAGGAGTGATTCTAAACGAATCAAGTGATCTGACCAGTTATCACTGTATACAACCAAGTCATCCAAGTATGCTGCAACTCCATCCAGAGGAAGGGTAAGTTCATTCATGAGACGTTGGAACGTTGCAGCTGCATTGCATAACCCAAATGGCATTACTGTATAGTTATATAACCCATCCTTGATGACGAAGGCAGATATGTCTTGTGCCCTGGGAGAAAGAGGGACTTGATAATACCCCCGTAGTAAATCTAATTTACTAACAAACTTAGCGCTGGAGACTTCATCAATTAAATCATCTACACGAGGAAGTGGATAACTATCAATAACAGTAATGGCATTTACTTTTCTATAATCCGTGCACATCCGATAACTTCCATCTGGTTTAGGGACCAGTATACACGGGGAGGCCCAAGGGCTTCTGCTTTTCTCAATTAATCCATGTTTCAATAGGAAAGTCACTTCCTCTTTCATTATCTGATGCTTTGATGGACTAACTCTATATGGAGGTTGTTTAATGGGTCGGGCTTCTCCAACCTCCACATCGTGATATCCTAATGTGCACGTCTTGGGTACATCATCAAATAAGGACCTGTACTTCATTATAAGTTCTTCTACCTGATTTTTTCTGTATTTTTCAAGACTATCTAAGAACAGGTCAAGATTACTTAAGGTTTCCGAATTCTTAAAACGGATTTCCACTCCTTTTGGACCATCACAGCCTAGGTATTTCGCATCAGTAGACGATGTGGAAACGGGCATAACTGAAAATGTCTTTTCTTTATAAGCTTTTAGTTGATTAATGTGGAACCTCTTGAAGGGTTTTCTTTTCTCCGGAATTTTTATCAAGTAGTTAACATCATTTTCCTTCTTTAAAACTTCATAAGGACCTAGATAGCGAGGTAATAGCGAATGTCCAGGGGTTAATCTTTGTATCAACACCAAATCTTTAGGTTTAAAAGACCGAGGTTTAGCATCTCGATCATATAAATGCTTCATCTTGATTTGGGCCTTACTCAAATTTTCAGCAGCAAATGCCTTAGCTATAGACAACCTCTTCCGCATCGCACTAGGAGAGGTTTTTATCGAAGGTCCGGTTCTCCCTGTCCAGACGTCTCTTAAGACGGCCATAGGTCCACGAACTTCATGTCCATATATAAGTTCAAAGGGAGAGAAACCTATACTCTCTTGATCGCTTTCTCTGATTGCAAACAATAAAAAGGGTAAGCCTTCATCCCAATCTTTAGCAGATTGTTCACAAAAGGTGCGTAACATTGTTTTTAAGGTTTGGTGGAACCTTTCCAATGCTCCTTGAGACTGTGGACGATAACTCGTGGAAAACACAGAGTTCACGCCTAGACCAGACAAGGCCTCTTTAAATACTTTCGAAGTAAAATTCGTTCCCTGGTCAGACTGGATTTCTTGTGGAATGCCTACTTGAGCAAAGAATTTAACCAGGGCACGGATTATTACTCTGGCGGTGATCTTCCGCACAGGGATAGCCTCAGGATATCTGGTGACTGTATCCATGATAGTAAAAAGATATTGGTTACCTTGTCTAGTCTTGGGCAAAGGTCCTACACAGTCGATTATAAGGCGAGAAAAGGGATCACCAGGAGCAGGGATTGGAATCAAAGGTGCAGGCGGCGGAGTATGGGCGGTTTTTCCAGCCAATTGACATACATGGCATTCCTTTAGATACTCAGTAACTCTTTCATACATCTTAGGCCAGTAAAATTGTTTCCTTATTTTTCCTAGTGTCTTTTTGATCCCTAAATGTCCACCCAATGTACTGCTATGAGCAAATTCAAGAACAAGGTCCTGGAAGATTTTTGGTAGTACAACTAAGTCTCGGTATGAATTTAGTCGCTTAACTACTTCTTTCTTCTTTAGAATCCCGGTACTGTCAAAAAAACAGTTCTCTTCCTTTGGCTCGTGTCTCCGACACAGCAGATTTTCTACAAGATTCTAAATCGAAATCTATTGTTTGAGCCTGGATTAAGTCCTTCTATTCAAACTCCTGATTTCAGCAGGAGTAATAGTAGGTTCTTTAGTGGTAGGGCAGGGTCTAAAGACATCAGTCCTGTTAATACCACTAAACAGCAATCCGATACCCATATCTTCATCATCCTTGGGATTAGAAGGTATGACCTTTGCAGAGCGGGACATAGCCCTAGTTACTACATTAAGAGGAAATAAGGAAGGACCCTCCTTTGAAACCTCTAGAGCATAGTTTATATCTGAGTTATTTTGAAACACTATCGGTTCTGGACATATTCCTCTATGAGATATATCATTTCCTAGGAGTAAATCTACTCCCTTAATGGGGAACGACCCGGAGGACAATCCTACCGTGATCCATCCAACATAATGAGAAGTCTCCAAGTAAACCCGGCATAACGGTACTTTAATTAGGGCGCCTCCGTACGCCTCTAACAATACTTCTAATTCAGGGTCATTTTTTTCTCTGATAGGTAGCACTCCCTCCCTTAATAGAGAGATATAACAACCTGTGTCTCGAAAGGTGGTAATATCAACTAACCTTTTTGGGTCCAATCCAACTTTCCCTTTCGAGAGGTATGGGGCCATTGCCTCCTGCACGAGACTAGCAGAGGGTGTTCCGACATCTAGTCATCGAGGCTGATGGTCATTATGAGGAGATGAAGTCAACTGTGAGTTAGTAGTTTTGGAGTGTTTATCAGTAGAGCAAGTAATCACCTGCGTTGGGTAAGTCCTTTCTTGGTGATTCTTCAGGTCTCTACTTCTCTTAAAACACTGACTCTTTTGGTGTCCCGTCTTCCTACAATATTGACAGAATAGGTCTTGATTCAATCTTCTTTCTGCTTTTGGAGCCTCTTCCTGCCAGAACCAAATTTCTTTCCTATCATAGGTGGTATAGACTTTCCATCGTGGAGGGCCACTGAGTATTCCTCTCACGAGTATTAGGTTTTCTTTGGGGAGTCAGTAACTTATCCGAATTCTTGGAGTCCGTCAACTGTAGTGTCACTCGTAATGGTCTGCCATGGCCGCCGTTTCTAATAGCTTGAAAGTAGAATGTCCAATCAGGTAAGTGCGTAGACGTTCAGGCAGATAAGTAAAGAAATCCTCATGTAGGATCATTTGAACCAATTCTTCTACTGTAGAACAATCCGCAGCCCTTCGCCATCTCTCGAAAGCAGTTTGTTTTTCTCGTGCAAACTCTAGCCACGATTGATGGGATTGTCGAGTCAAGTTTCGGAAAGATTTTTGGTAACTCACTGGTAGTAACTCGTAGGTGTCTAAAATGGTTTTTTCACCATATCGTAGTCCGAATATTGATCGAACGGCAAACTTGCAGCGCAGCTTTGAGCCTTTCCGTAAGGGTCGTGTGCAATAAGGCGGCCCAATGTTCCTTGGGCCAGTGCATCATTTGCGCCTGGTTCTCAAATGCTTCGAAGAAGGAGTCAAGATTCGTTTCACTGAACTTGGGGACTAGAGAAGCAGCTCGGTGAAGATCGAAAGTTTCGGAAACACCTCTCCCCCTACGCTCTGACGATTCCTTCTGTAGTTGCCGTTGGTATCGTAGGGTTTCCCTTTCGAAATCCTCTTGATTTAGTTTTCTTTGGACTTCAAGATGTTTAGTTTGTAGAAGAAGAATTCGTTCTAGCCGATCACACTGTTCCTGAGAGAGAGTCTCGGGAGGAATCGACATGGATGATGGAGGATTACCGTCCGTTGTTCCAGGTTGATCAGATTCAGTAAGTCTGGAGAAGAGTGTGAGAGCTGGAGACACAGGTTCTGCCATATTCCTGGCGTTCGTCTCATCTTGACTGATTCTCTGTTCTGATTCTCTGGACGTTTGAGGTAATTCTTCAGTGGGTGGAGACAAAAGAGCTTCCCTCCTGTCTTGTGAAGCGCCATTTATCTGTGAGACCAGGCTATTCGTATCCTCTGATTCAACTAAGGGTTCATCATGGACATCGGGAAACAACAAGTTCTGTATTATGGAGCGCAGTGTGTTTGCCGTATAATGTCTATTATATGGTACACCCAGGACTCTGGCTACTTGCCAGCACGTTTGTAATTTCAAAGTTGCCAATCTGTGCACTGTAATATCTTCGAATAATGATGTGAGAACTTCCATTTTGCTTAATTTATAGCAAATTTTAATTTACTGTAGCTCTTAGGAGCAGGCCCCCATTTATTACGAATGGGCAAAGTATAGTGCGCTTTTTAACTCGTAATATAAATCAATATTCCTTCCTTGTATTGTATGAACTAGGAAATGGAAACTTCAACAAAAATCAATTTAATTTAATTAAATTAGAAATAGCTTTTGTTGGATAAGTATACTATAAATATATATAAAGTAATGAAGCACTGTTTAAGGTTCCTTTAAATTTCTAAGGAAGTTAACACATTATTCTTAAACACTGAACCTTCAGCGTTAGTGGAACAATATACAAAATAAGAAAATATCACAATGCATAGATAAACACAAATACGGTTTCTGTAAGGCCGTCTTTTCAAAGATAATTCACTGGTGTATCTCTCAGTAGAATAATTCTGGCTAACACAGTAAAGAGGATCAAAATCCAATGATCAAGTGGCTCTTTATTGCCACGTCCAGGCTAGGTACAAGCCTATAGCTTAATAGCGTGAGAACGGCTACAATATCCATAGTCAGAATAGGTGCTCTCTCTGCTAAGTCAAGTGAGACACTCCCTAAACAAATCCTAGTGCCCCACAAGTCACGTCGGATCAAGTGATATAACTATTTGGCGCCAACACGTGACGTCACGACCAAACATGAGTGAACTGTGAACTGGTAGTTACATGCTTAACCTATAACACTCAGCCAGATATATTAAATATATACCGTAGTGGTAAAATAATACTGAGTTATGATGAAGGATGAATAGGATAATAATACCAAGATCCAGTAGCTTCGATTTAGCTAATAACGAAGATACTAGCAAGGTCGTATTATCAAAGAGATGAAATATATACAAGATATCGTGACACTACCCAAGGTCCTTGCTTCAATAACCCTACTAGGCAGACTGTTCCACTCATCAACTACCCTATTTCCAAACCAATACTTTCCTATATCCTTTCTAAATCTAAACTTATCTAACTTGAATCCATTATTGCGGGTTCTCTCTTGGAGAGATATCCTCAAGACCTTATTTATATCCCCTTTGTTAATACCCATTTTCCACTTGTATACCTCGATCATGTCTCCCCTCATTCTACGTCTTACAAGTGAATGTAATTTTAGGGTCTTCAATCTTTCTTCGTAAGGAAGATTTCTAATGCTATGTATTAATTTAGTCATTCTACGCTGAATGTTTTCTAACGAATTTATGTCCATTCTGTAATATGGAGACCAAAACTGAGCTGCGTAATCTAGGTGAGGCCTTACTAATGATGTATAAAGCTGTAATATAACCTCTGGACTTCTGTTGCTAACACTTCTTGATATAAATCCCAGTAATCAATTTGCCTTATTACGTACGCTTAGGCATTGCTGTCTTGGTTTAAGGTTGCTGCTTACCATCACCCCCAAGTCCTTCTCGCAATCTGTATAGCTAAGTTCTACGTTATTTAACATAAGAACATAAGAACATAAGAATGGAGGAACACTGCAGAAGGCCTACTGGCCCATACAAGGCAGGTCCTTATCAAAACCACCACTACCTAAGAATTTATTCCCGTACTCACGACACTAATCAAACCCAGCCCCTCCCACTCATATATTTGTCCAATCTCTTTTTAAATCCACCCAAGGTCCTAGCCTCTATCACCCTACTCGGAAGATTGTTCCACGCATCTACAACTCTGTTCGAAAACCAGTACTTGCCTATGTCCTTTCTAAATCTAAATTTATCCAATTTAAATCCGTTATTTCTGGTTCTTACTTGGTTCGATATCCTCAGTATTTTATTAATATCTCCTTTGTTTATACCCATCATCCACTTGTACACCTCAATGATATCTCCCCTCATTCTACACCTCTCCAGAGAGTGGAGATTCAACGCTCTAAGTCTATCTTCATACGGGAGATTTCTTATACTGTAAATCATTTTAGTCATTCTTCTTTGTATGTTCTCCAATGAATCTATAACCATCCTGTAGTAAGGAGACCAAAACTGAGCTGCATAATCCAAATGAGGTCTCACTAGTGATGTATAAGTGCTTGGGTTATGGACACTCCCGAGCTTCAGAACCTTGCATTTATCTACATTGAACTGCATCTGCCACTTTTCTGACCAGGAATTGAGTTTGTCTAAATCCTCCTGAAGTTCCGTGACATCTACGTCTGAATCGATTATCCTACCTATCTTCGTGTCATCAGCGAATTTGCTCATATCACTAGTAATTCCCTCGTCAAGGTCATTTATATATATTATAAACAACAACGGGCCTAAAACCGATCCCTGTGGAACGCCACTTGTTACAGATCCCCACTCAGATTTAACCCCATTAATGCACACCCTCTGCTTCCTATTGGTGAGCCATGACTCGATCCATGAAAACACTTTTCCTCCAATGCCGTGAGCAGCCACTTTCTTTAACAGTCTCTGATGTGGTACTCTATCAAAAGCCTTACTAAAATCCAAATAAACAATATCGAATTCTTTATCATGATCAACTGCCTCAAAAGCCTTACTGAAAAAAGTTAATAAATTAGTTAGGCAGGAACGGCCCCTGGTGAATCCATGTTGAGTATCATTAATCAAATTATGCCTATCGAGATGGCTTCTTATGTTATCAGCTATAATCGACTCTAATAATTTGCCTACAATTGAAGTTAGACTTATTGGGCGGTAATTTGATGGTAACGACTTGTCCCCTGCTTTAAAAATAGGAATTACATTAGCCATCTTCCACGTATCAGACACTACACCTGTTTGAAGAGATAGGTTAAAAATGTTAGTTAAGGGTTCACAGAGTTCAATTTTGCATTCCTTAAGAACCCTTGAAAAAAGCTCATCAGGGCCTGGCGATTTATTTTGCTTCAAACGGTCTATCTGTTTGATAACCATTTCGCTAGTGACTGTGATACTACATAATTTATCTTCTTCAGGCCCACTAAAATACCTAATTCTTGGGATATTATTAGTGTCTTCCTGAGTGAAAACCGAGAGAAAATAATTATTAAAAATAGAGCACATTTCATTCTCTTTGTCAGTAAGATACCCATAATTATTTTTAAGGGGGTAAATTAGACACATATGCAACACTTGTGTATCTTTATTAAGGAAACGTTTCGCCACACAGTGGCTTCATCAGTCCATACAAAGGAGAATCGTGAAGAACAGGAGGAGTGTGAGGTTGTCAGGCCCTCAATCTTGAGTAGATGTTGTCAGTCCATCAATCTTGAATAGATTGATGGACTGACAACATCTACTCAAGATTGAGGGCCTGACAACCTCACACTCTCCTGTCTTCACGATTCTCCTTGTATGGACGATGAAGCCACTGTGTGGCAAACGTTTCCTTAATAAAGATACACAAGTGTTGCATATGTGTCTAATTTACCAACTCGTCGGTTCTCTGAACCATTCATTCACATATTTTTAAGGGGACCTATCTTATCTCTAACTTTTGTTCTATACACCTGGAAAAAACTTTTTGGGTTAGTTTTCGAATCCCTAGCAACTTTAATCTCGTAGTCCCTTAGCTTTTCTTATCCCCTTTTAACGTCCCTCTTAATGTCAATATACTGATTCGTAAGATGACCCTCACCTCTTTTGATACGCCTATAAATTCCTTTCTTCTGCCCTAAAAGATATTTGAGCCTATTATTCATCCATTTTGGGTCATTTCTATTCGATCTAATTTCTTTATATGGGATAAATGTTCTTTGGGCAGCATGTATAGTGTTCAGAAAACTGTCATATTGATAGCTCTCTTCATTACCCCAGTCCACAGATGATAAGTGTTCTCTAAGTCCATTGTAATCTGCTAAGCGAAAATCTGGGACCGTTACTGAGTTATTCCTACTATGAAACTTCCATTCAATGCCAAAGGTAATTGATTTGTGGTCGCTTGCGCCGAGTTCCTCTGTAATTTCTAAATTATTAACAAGTGTTTCCTTGTTTGCCAGAACTAAGTCAAGCAGATTATTTCCCCTTGTAGGTTCTGTCACAAACTGCTTCAAAAAACAATCTTGAACTACTTCTAAGAAATCGTTAGATTCAAAATTCCCAGTCAAAAATTCCAATCAATTTGACTAAAGTTGAAGTCACCCAGAATAACTACGTTATCGTGCATTGTGGCCTTAACAATTTCCTCCCATAGTAGTCTCCCTTGGTCCCTATCTAAGTTTGGGGACGGTATATCACACCTAAAATCAATTTTTCATGCCCCTCTGAAAATTCTATCCAGACAGACTCTGTATGTGTTAATTCAGACTTTATACCCATTTTTATACAACAATTTAAATGATCACGGACATAGAGTGCCACCCCACCCCCCTTCCCGATACTTCTGTCTACTTGGAACAATTTAAAACCCTGAATGTGACATTCGGCAGGCAAGTCCCGATTTTTCATATTAAACCATGTTTCAGTTATTGCAAAAACATCAATATTACCTGTACTTGCAACTACTCTCAACTCGTCCATCTTATTCCTAGCACTACGACTATTGGTGAAATATACACTTAAAGACCCTCCTTTCTCTTTACCCTTCCTGCTCATTTCTGTTTTTCCTTATACCTATTACTGTCCTTGTCACCTAGTGCCACTGGCTTTCCAATATCCACCTTATTCTGCCTATTACTAGTTCCCCTAGAATTTATAACATTACTACACTGGGACTTCACTGTTTTCCCCCCATAACCCATACCACTAACTTTTTCTAGTTTAGGAAAGTATTGGTTTGGAAATAGGGTAGTTGATGAGTGGAACAGTCTGCCTAGTAGGGTTATTGAAGCTAGGACCTTGGGTAGTTTCAAATTTAGGTTGGATAAATTCATGAGTGAGAGGGGTTGGATTTGAGTGGGACTCGCGCATGAGTGGGTAGAATTGTCAAAGCTTATTTCTTGGGTAGCATTGAAAATTGGGTTGAGCAAATATTCTGTTAGTGGGACGGATTGTGAAGGACCTGCCTAGTATGGGCCAACAGGCCTGCTGCAGTGTTCCTCCTTTCTTATGTTCTTATGTTCTTATGTTCTTATGTTCTTATGTTCCTCTTCACAGAGTCGTGAGATGTTACGCTACTGTGAGGTGTTGTCTTTGTTAGTGTGATGTGACTGTGAGGTGTATTCTGCCTCTTTATAAGCCTTCTTCTCACGTTTCCTTTTATAGAGTCGATTATAGCTGATAACATAAGAAGCCATCTCGATAGGCATAATTTGATTAATGATACTCAACATGGATTCACCAGGGGCCGTTCCTGCCTAACTAATTTATTAACTTTTTTCAGTAAGGCTTTTGAGGCAGTTGATCATGATAAAGAATTCGATATTGTTTATTTGGATTTTAGTAAGGCTTTTGATAGAGTACCACATCAGAGACTGTTAAAGAAAGTGGCTGCTCACGGCATTGGAGGAAAAGTGTTTTCATGGATCGAGTCATGGCTCACCAATAGGAAGCAGAGGGTGTGCATTAATGGGGTTAAATCTGAGTGGGGATCTGTAACAAGTGGCGTTCCACAGGGATCGGTTTTAGGCCCGTTGTTGTTTATAATATATATAAATGACCTTGACGAGGGAATTACTAGTGATATGAGCAAATTCGCTGATGACACGAAGATAGGTAGGATAATCGATTCAGACGTAGATGTCACGGAACTTCAGGAGGATTTAGACAAACTCAATTCCTGGTCAGAAAAGTGGCAGATGCAGTTCAATGTAGATAAATGCAAGGTTCTGAAGCTCGGGAGTGTCCATAACCCAAGCACTTATAAGTTAAATAACGTAGAACTTAGCCATACAGATTGCGATAAGGACTTGGGGGTGATGGTAAGCAGCAACCTTAAACCAAGACAGCAATGCCTAAGCGTACGTAATAAGGCAAATAGATTACTGGGATTTATATCAAGAAGTGTTAGCAACAGAAGTCCAGAGGTTATATTACAGCTTTATACATCATTAGTAAGGCCTCACCTAGATTACCAGCTCAGTTTTGGTCTCCATATTACAGAATGGACATAAATTCGTTAGAAAACATTCAGCGTAGAATGACTAAATTAATACATAGCATTAGAAATCTTCCTTACGAAGAAAGATTGAAGACCTAAAATTACATTCACTTGTAAGACGTAGAATGAGGGAGACATGATCGAGGTATACAAGTGGAAAATGGGTATTAACAAAGGGGATATAAATAAGGTCTTGAGGATATGATTATGAAACAGCTGGACCGACTGAAACAAAATAAATCGCCGGGTCCTGATGAGCTTTTGCAAGAGTTCTTAAGGAATGCAAAATGGAACTCTGTGAACCAATATCTAACATTTTTAATTTATCTCTTCAAACAGGTGTAGTGTCTGATATGTGGAAGATGGCTAATGTAATTCCTATTTTTAAAGCAGGGGACAAGTCACTACCGTCAAACTACCGCCCAATAAGCCTGACCTCAATTGTAGGCAAATTACTAGAGTCAATTATAGCTGATATTATTAGAAGCCATCTAGATAACCATAATTTGATTAATGATAC
>WNWK01018264.1:0-40369 GCA_009830355.1 Cherax destructor | reverse complement strand
CGTAAATCCAGGGAATTTGGGGAGTAGGATGCTGTGGTTTACTGTGTAAAGCTTTCCTTAGGTCAATAAAAGCCCAAACTTGGTAGACCTACTTGTAATGACTTCAGTTTATAAAAGTGAAGTTCTTGCCCCCTAACACCACTCCTCTCCTCCAGCCCATGGCCCACAGGTGATTTTTAACTTAAAAAAACTCTACACAAAAGCAGTGTTTGAAAAGTTCTTTGAAGTAACCTCGGACATTGAATTGCCCCTAAGAGAGTTCTGGAAAATCACTTCAATATCTACAACTTCATGGGCCCTTATAGGAAAGGGTTTGGGAAGGGAGTGATTTCCCAGGACTTTGAACTCTGCTTGGAGACAATTGTGGCCAGTTTTGGGGAAAAAGAAGGATTTTGAAGGGTTTGAGGCTGACCCTGCCCACCCGGGCCTGTTGGGGAAAGGTTTTGGGGCATTGGGCAAGTTCCGGGGGTTGGAGGTGAGTGGCGGGGATGTGGAACAATTGGTGTGGATCACAATGAAGAGCTAACCTTGAAGAGCTGCAAGAGCTGGAACTGGAACTGGAACAGGAACAGCATCAGACCAAGTTCAGGAACTTGCTTCACAGAAGGAGGAAGGGGGAGGGATGAGGTGCCTTCTTGAGAGATTAAGGAAATTTGTGCAATGTGGTATAAGGTGCAGGTATTTGCTGAAAAATCCACCCTGAGCAAGCTGAAAAAAACCTTTCTGCAACATGTTCAGTGACAAAACACTGTCCCATTTTGGGGACATTTTAAAAAAGGTGCCAGCGAGGACTCTTGACAGTTTTTTTTTTTTGAGACGGGGGTCCAGTGACTCTCAAGCTGGTCCTAGTGGCATTAAAAGACAAAAAAGGAATAACCCCAGAGAGGGACTTTTCCCAAGTCCTTATGGGGGGATTCCCTTCCCAAAAAAAAGCCCTCCCCCCTCCTCCCTCCCTATCTTCCAGATGCCATCAACAATCTTCAATAAAGGTAAGTAAAATGTTATTTTATATTTTATTTAAACATGTATTTAAATGTTTGTATTTTTGTATGTATACAGTGGACCCTGGGTTTTTTGTTCACCTCCAAACTCGAACAATTATGTAATGTATTTTCGTAAGTGCTTTTGTAAGTGTATTTTGGGGGGTCTGAAATGACTAATCTAATTTACATTCGTTCAACGGTACTAAAACAGCATTCGGGAAGAATTTTCCGCCGAGGATCCACTGTAATTTTTTTCTCTGTGTTAAACTATAGTTATTCTTTAAAAAATGTTTTTTTTGTGAATATTTTGGGTTTCGGGAATGGATTAATTGTATTTCCATTACTTAGGGGAAATTTGCGTGATTTTAAAAAATTTCGACTTTAGAACTGCCCTGGAACGGATTAAGTTCAAAACTGGGGTTCCACTGTATGGGCTAAGTGTTACCGGGTGCTATGCATTCTGTGAGCCTTCAGTTTATTGTATGTCCTATGCAGTAATACTTAAATTTAGATTTAAATTGCATTTGTATTTGACTAACATTTGCAACAACCTCCACAGAAATTATAGCAAATTGTTTTCTAAATTTCCAACAAATTGTTTGCAAAAATTACATTAAGGTCCCTGAAATGCTCTGCATAACCAGGGGTTTTCTGTAAAAAATGTTAAAAGAAAAATTCTAGAGATAAACATTATCACTGTTATGGGAAAATATAATTGGAAAAATGGAGATAATTTATTGGGAAACTGAGTTTGAGAAAACTCACAAATAGGCACTCACAAATAGGTACTCACAAATAGGCACTCACAAATAGGCACTCACAAATAGGTGCTCACAAAAAGGCACTCGAAAAAGGCACTTGCAAAAAGGTACTACAAATAGGTACTTGCAAATAACACTCATAGTCACAAATATGCTACAAACACTCACAAAAAGGGGCTCACAAATAACACTCACAAATAGGTGCTTCAAATAAGCACTCACAAATAGGTGCTTACAAATATACACTCACAAATAGGTACTCATAAATGATAACAAAAAGTACTACTTACAAGTAAGTGCTAACAAATATGTACTACTTACAAGTAAGTCTAACAAATAAGTACAGTGGACCCCGGTGTTCGTGATGTCCAAACTGCCCTTTTATGTAAGTGTATTTTTGTAAATCTTTTGTAAGTGTATTTTTGGGGGGCTAAAAAAGGGCTAGTCTACTTTACATTATTCCTTATGGGGAAAAAATTTGTTTGGGAATGGGACTTAACAGCATTCTGGGAAAGAAAAAAAATAAAAACCGGGGTCCCCTTTCATACTTATAAATAAGTGCAAACAAATAGGCACTCACAAAAAAGGGACTCATCAGTACGTAATCCTGCATACCAATGGGGAAGTGGTCACTCAATTTCGAATTTGCAAGTACAGTGGACCCTCGGTTAACGAATACCCCGGAAATGTGCAATTATGTAAGTATAATTTTGTGTTCTTGTGGAAGTGTATTTTTGGGGGGCTGAAATAGACTGACCTACGTGAAATTTTTCCTTAAGGGTAAATTCTTTGGTAATGGCCGGCAGACTTCAGGAGTGGTTTTTTCGAAACCGGGGGGCCACTGTACACACATTCCCTTTTTAGGGTGTGCATCCAGATTGGTGCATGAGTTGTGGAGATTGAACTTTTGGGGGAAATTTCAAATTTGATCCTGACCATAGAGGAATGTGGAACAAGAAGGAATGTGCTCACTTATTACTAGAGTGTAAAGTTTATTTTGTTGGAAATTGTCCACAGAGAATGGGGAAACTGAAGCAGTGTATAGTGTATTTACTAGTGAACCCATTGATTAAATGTGATGATGTATGGCAAAATATATAGTTAATTTGTGTTCATATTTTGTAAATTATAAGTAATTTTTACAGCTCAACACACAACCCTCCCAAACAAGAACAGCAGCCTGGTCTCAACCTGTGATACTGGGTGGAGTGATGTCAACAGATGGAGTGGCATCAGTAGATGGAGTGACAGCAGATGGAGTGACATCAGCAGATGGAGTGGCATCAGCAGATGGAGTGGCATCAGCAGATGCAGTGATGTGTGGAGGGGGTGATCAAAGTCACCCAGGTGGGCTTCAGATGACACCCAGACAGATCCAGCAAGGTAGGGCTCAGTGGAGATTTTTTTTTTTTTTGTTAACACTCAGGCCATCTCCCACCAAAGTAGGGTGATCTAAAAAAGAAGAAACACACTCACCATCACTGTCTTACCAGAGGTGCACCAACATTACAACTCAGATGCTCCTCCAAGTTGTAGTATCTCACCCCTCCATCAGAGTGCTGGTACTGTCTTCCCATCTCAGACTCGGGTCTGGCTAACCAGTTTCCCTGAATCCTTTCATAAATATTACTTTGCTCACCCTCCTTATTCTCTTTGCTTGTGCACAGTAGGCCAGAATCTTGGAAAGAAAATATTAATGTTAGGCCCAAAGTAAATATAATTTAAAAACTATGTTAACAGCATATATAAAAGAAATATTATTTTGAGATTTTACCATGTCACCTCTACACAATTTTGTTTGTGCATTACTAATAGGGGAACTAAGGAATTCATATCCTTTGCTATTAATTCCAGTACCTGGAGTCTACCGGGAGGCGGAGCATTTCCCGGGGAAAAAATGGCCTCTGACAGGCATAAATTGGGTACACCCAAACTTTTGATACCCATCTTTTAGATAATTTTAACATAAAATTAGCTAAAAAAAAATCTTGAAATCCCCCAAGGTACTTTTTGATGGCTTCACTATTTTGGGCCCTTTTCACTCCACCGGGTTTTTGGGACTCCAATTTTAACCACAGGCACGGGGTTTTAGTCTTTCCCAGCACTGTGTTGAATGAGGAAAACATATAGAGAGTTTCAAGGGTTTCCCAAAAAAAATTTTTGACCATCATTGTATCCTGCTTGGCTGCATGTACCCCCACCAAGTTGAGTGAGTGATTGTCACAGTTCAAAACACTCCCGGGTTTTTTTGCTCACTTATTTTTTTGATGAACATTTCTGTCTTTCCTTCTCTAGCTTTTTCCCAAGATGTTTTCCCAACCAAGCTCTCAGCATCCTTCTGGCTTATAAAAGATGAAACTAAGGCAGGATTTCTTAACATGGACTTTTCCTCTCAAAATCAATTTACATTCCTCCCACTTCACACATGCTCATGGTGTGCCTGATCAGGAGTCAAGTTGAACATGAGACCATAGAAAGCCCCTGGTTTTATGAATGCTTCTCAGTAAACTTTTTGGCAAAGTGGATGAAAACCATTGGATGGATTCTGCCCGGACCCCGGGAAAAAGAAAGATGTAACCCAGGTTTAAATTTACACGAGTGAGGTGTTCTTCCATGACGGGGTCAAAGATGGTCGTATTTTCCCAGTAACCCAAAGGGAAAATTTCCCAATTGGGTTGGTATCACCCAGATGAAGGACCCCTGGTCCTCAAAAAAGCCGGGTTCTGGTAAAAAAGGGAATTTTTATGCAGGAAAGGATTTCATCAAGATATGCTGCTTTTCTTTCTCAATTTGGATAAGTTCAGTGTCAATAACTTTCTGTTTTCAGCTAAATTTTTTTTCCATTTCTTTCCACTGGGGAAGCACTTTGATGATTTTACATTTTCATGAACACTAATCATTTAGTTGCTTTCCTTTTTGGTTAAACCCCACTTTCCTGCTCAAAGGGGGAGGTTTGGGATGGTCTGACTGCAAATAGAAAGACAACAGATAAAAAAATGCAGATTTTTAAAAGGGGAAATAGACAAGCCAGGGCCCAAGTCACTTCCTCACTATGACCTTTTTCTCAATTTCCTCTTGAACCAAGTTTTGTTCATTAAGTGGTTATTTGTTGGTGGGAAAGGCCCCTCACTGTTCTGGAAATATTTAAAAACCCATTTTTATTCTGTTCTCCGTGTTAGGCAAATTGTTTTTCCTGTATTCTTGGAATTTTGGGAAGTCCAATGTAAAGGCTGTTCAGTCACTTTTTTGTTGACAGTTCAAGGTTTTTTTTCCCATCCAGTTCACTAGGTTCAGTGTCATCAGGTAAAATCTCACCCAGTAAACTCAACATCACCACCACCCCCCCCTCATCTTCTCCTCCTGTCATATCCACTTTTTCTCTGGCAGCTTCATTTTTAATCTTTTCCCTTACTCAGATTTCTCCCCTTGACTTCCTCCTTGGCTTGTGAGGGCATTTAAGTTGGGAGAAATAAATGGGATTAAGTCAGGGTATCTGAGGGTTAGAAAGGAAGGGGGTAGCAATAATGTTGAAGGATCAGTTGGGGAAGGAAAAAAGAAATAAAATGTAAATTAAAGGGATTATGGGATTAAAATAAGGGTCGGATGCAAAAGTGGGTCAAAAAAAGGTGTATACCTGGAGAAAGGGAAGAGGAGAGAGAGAGATTTTGGGAGATGTTAAGCGAATGTATAGGAATTTTAAACCAAATAAAGGGGGTAATTGTGGTAGGGGACCAAATGCTAAAGGGGGAGAAACATGCAGAGGGGGTGTAGTAGGTAATTTGGGGCCGGTTAAATGATAATGGGACCCTTTTTGATTGAACTTTGTATAGAAAGGGTTTAGTTATAGGTAATAATTTTTAAAAAAAAGGGATAAATAAGTATACAAGATATGATGGGGGCTTGACAGTAGTTTTTGGACTATGTTTGGAGATAAAAGACTGTTGAGTAGACTTCAGGATGTAATGTTTATGGGGGGGCTACAGAATATCAGATCACTTTTATTATAGCACAGGGGGAGTAAAAGGAGAGGGATAAAAGGAAAATAGAACAGTAAGAAAAGAGGGGTGAAGGTTTAAAACAAAAAGAGGAGGCATTTGGGGGTAAGATATAAACAACTATTGGAGGATAGATGGGCTAGTGAGTTGGGGGGAAGGGGGTAAAATGGGGGGAAATTTAAAAATTAGTGTTAGAGGTTGAGAAGTTTGTGGTTACAGGCGGGGGGCGGGGGGGAAGAGGAGCGATTGGGGGAATGATGAAAAAGGGAGTAGAAGGGAAAAAGTTAGCATATGAGAGGTTTTTACAAAGTAGAAGTGATGCAAGGAGGGAAGAGTATATGGAGAGAAAAAGAGGGGTTAAAAAGAGTGGTGAAGCAATGAAAAAAGAGAGCAGATGAGAGAGTGGGTGAGATGTTATCAGCAAATTTTGTTGAAAATAAGAAAAGTTTTGGAATGAGATTAATAAGTTGAGGAAGCCTAGAGAACAAATGGATTTGACAGTTAAAAATAGGAGAGGAGAGTTATTAAATGGAGAGTTAGAGGTATCGGGAAGATGGAGAGAATTTTTTGAGGATTTGTTAAATGTTGATGAAGACAGGGAAGCTGTGATTTCGTGGGGTAGACAGGAGGAATAACATCTTGAGGGTGTGGAAGAGCCAGTTGTGGGTGTAGGGAAGTTCGTGAGGCAGTGGGTAGAATGAAAGGGGGTAAGGCACTGGGATTGATGGGATAAAGATAGAAATGTTAAAAGCAGGTGGGGATATAATTTTGGAGTGGTTGGTGCTATTATTTAATAAATGTATGGAAGAGGGAAGGTACCTAGGGATTGGCAGAGAGCGTGTATTGTTCCTTTGTATAAAGGCAAAGGGGACAAAAGAGAGTGCAAAAATTATGGGGAATAAGTCTGTTGAGTGTACCTGGTAAAGTGTATGGTAGAGTTATTATTGAAAGAATTAAGAGTAAAACAGAAAGCAGGATAGCAGATGAAAAGGGCTTTAGGAAAGGTAGGGGGTGTGTAGACCAAGTGTTTACAGTGAAACATATAGGTGAACAGTATTTGGAAAAGGGGTAAAAGATGTTTTTGTGGCATTTATGGATTTGGAAAAGGCGTATGATAGGGAGATAGGGGGCAATGTGGCAGATGTTGCAGGTGTATGGAATAGGGGGAAAGGTTACTGAAAGCAGTGAAGAGTTTTTTATGAGGATAGTGAGTCAGGTTAGAGGTGTAGGAGGGAAGGGACTATTTCCCAGTAAAAGTGGGCCTTAGACAAGGATGTGTGATGTCACCGTGGTTGTTCAATATATTTATAGACGGGGTTGTAAGAGAAGTGAATGCGGGGGTCTTGGCAAGAGGTTTTGGGCTAAAAGATAAAGAAGCAAATACAAAGTGGGAGTTGTCACAGTTGCTTTTTGCTGATGACACTGTGCTTTGGGAGATTCTGAAGAGAAGCTGCAGAGGTTGGTGGATGAATTTGGTAGGGTGTGTAAAAGAAGAAAATTGAAAGTGAATATAGGAAAGAGTAAGGTGATGAGGATAACAAAGAATAGGTGACGAAAGATTGGATATCAGATTGGAGGGAGAGAGTATGGAGGAGGTGAATGTATTCAGATATTTGGGAGTGGACATGTCGGTGGATGGGTCTATGAAGGATGAGGTGAATCTTTAGAATTGATAGGGGAAAAGGGTGAGTGGAGCACTTGGAGTCTGTGGAGACAAAGAACCTTGTCCATGGAAGTAAAGAGGGAATGTATGAGATATAGTTATACCAACGCTCTTATATGGGTGTGAAGCATGGGTGATGAATGTTGCAACGAGGAGAAGGCTGGAGGCAGTGGAGATGTCATGTCTGAGGTCAATGTGTGGTGTGAATATAATGCAGAGAATTCGGAGTTTGGAAATTAGGAGGAGTGCGGGATTACCAAACGATTGTTCAGAGAGCTGAGGAGGGGTTGTTGAGGTGGTTTGGACATGTAGAGAGAATGGAACGAGACAGAGTGACTTCGGAGTGTATAAATCTGTAGTGGAGGAAGGCGGGGGGTGGACCTAGGAAAGGTTGGAGGGAGGGGTAAAGGAAGTTTTGTGTGCGAGGGGCTTGGACTTCCAGCAAGCATGTGTGGCGTATTTGATAGGAGTGAATGGAGGCATATGGTTTTTAATACTTGACGTGCTGTTGGAGTGTGAGCAAAGTAACATTTATGAAGGATTCAGGAACGGCAGGGCCGGACTTGAGTTCTGGAGATGGGAAGTACAGTGCGGCACTCTGAAGGAGGGTGTTAATGTTGCAGTTTTATAACTGTAGTGTAAAGCACCCTTCTGGCAAGACATGATGGAGTGAATGATGATGAAAGTTTTTTTTTTCGGGCCACCCTGCCTTGGTGGGAATCGGCCGATGTGTTAATAAAATAAAATAAAAATTTAGATTTAGAAAGGACATAGGTATACTGGTTTTGAACAGAGTTGTGGATTTGTAGAACAATCTTCAGTAGGGTGATAGAAGCTAGGACCTTGGATAGCTTTAACGCTTTCAGGGTCAGAGTCCCCGATCCTGAGCTCGCTCCAGGGTTGAAAAAATTAAAAAAAAATTTTTTTTTACCAAAATCTTAAGAATATTTTTCTAAGTGTTATAGAACAAAATTTTTTTGCGATTAATACTTACTGAGATCTATATAGAGGCATGAAGTTGACGAAAGTGACGCTTACGGCAACATCGCCGACTGCCAGTCACTTGGAATATTATATTTACTTTTATTCTACTTTTTTTCTTTTATTTTTAATATTTTATTTTTAAGTAACTTTATGGCCTGTGAGACCAGTATAAGGCATATTGTATATATACAGTGGACCCCTGAGTTTCAGCGGCATTGTGTTTCGTGAATTTCGCCTTTCAGCGCCTTTGCGAAAAAATACACTCAGGGTTGTGATTTTTTGTGATTCGACAGTGGTATGGACACATCCGTGCAGCCGGGAGCGGCTGGGTGTACAAAGGCTCCCACACAACATTCAGAGTGTCAGTATGGAATTGTTTGTGGGTGGTGACCATCATCCCACGGGTTCATATGATACATTTCATAATAATCCATTGTTTTTTGTGCTTGCAACTGCTAAATAAGCCACCATGGGCCCAAAGAAAGCTCCTAGTGCCAGCCTTTTGGTAAAGAAGGTGAGAAACACAATAGAATTCAAGAAAAAAACTCGTAGCAAAATACCAAAGTGGAGGAGGAAGAGAGAGGGAGAATGTGCCTTCTTCACTGATTCAGTGATTCTACGATATAGTGATACTAAAGCAACAGGAGTCAATAAAGGCTATAGCACCAGCCAGCAATAAAGTGTAGCATTAACAGTGTAGCAAGTAAGCTAGCGATTAAGCTATGAAAAAGGACACAAATAACTCTTCAATGTTGTTGGGAATACTATAGAGCCACTGAACATCGCTGCCCCGCTATCTTCCACCATCCCAAACCTCTGCCAGTATCTCCTCCATCAAACTAACTAAATAAACTAACATCTCCTCCAAGGTAAGTGTAAATATTTCTTATTTATAAAGTGTGCCTCTCTATTAGACCATATCTGGACAACACCATATCCCCATTAAAATCAGGCATAATCACAGACAATACCACTGACCACTACGCCTTCTCATAACAAATCCTCGGAAAATTACCACTAGAGACTACTAAAATTACCTTCAGACTACATAATGAGACAGCTATAAATAGCTTTATAACAGCTATGAAAAAAACATTGACTGGCAAACAAAAATAGACAACTTCCCAGATACTGACTTATGTATTAATTTTTCTTAAAAAAGCCCCAAATCCTCTATAATAAGCCCCCCAAAAAAATAAACAAATAAAACTAAAAGTTTAAAATAGCCCCTGGTAACCCCATAAAAATCCATTAATAAAAAGCACCTATTTTTTGAAAACAGTACAGAAGGGGGAAAATATCAAGAGAACAAAAAAAAACGCTACTCATCAAACCAAAATTTGGATAAGAAGGTAAAAAAACTGTATATGGAACAGATTACATAACTTAAAGGGATAAAAAAAAGACCGGGAAAAACCCCTATCAAAAAATTTAGGACAAAAAAAGATATCCACAAACAGAACAATCAAATAAAAAAACCAGATGAACCCCTCCCCCCTATTGAAACAGCAAACAAACTAAATTTTTTTCCCACCATAGGTAAAAAGCGGCAAGAAAAACCAAGTTCAATACCCCCCCAAAAAGACATCCCCTTTACCTATCCGAACACACTTTTCCCTACCCCCAAACCCAAACCAAATAGAAGTTTCACTTAAATCAACACATTTAAAAACAAACGGGTGACCTAAATAACACCACCTTATTATAAAAAAACCCTCTCAAGTTCTCTCACCAATTATTGCAACACTTTTTAAAAAAGTTGAACCCCACCTTCCCACTCTCAAAATGGAGGGCCCCCAAATACATAAGGGGGAGATCAACGACCTGAATAACTAAGGCCGAATCTAATTTCCCCCCTTCTCCCAAAATCTTTAAAAAATTAATTAAAGACTATTTTCCCTTCCAACAACGTACTAACAACTGTCAATTTGGATTCAGGCCTAATAAAAATACAAATGTCCCTTATACATTTAGAAATAATTTACACCGCCCTTGAAAAAAAAAGAAACCCCAGTGGGAATCTTCATTGTTTTACGTAAAGCTTTTGATACAGTTGCCCGATCTTTTAAATTAAAATTATCCCGGGTAAAAGAGGACCTCCAAACTCCCAAAATAACCTTAGAAACAGAAACCAAATGTGTCCAAATGGAGCTAGCTACCCCCAAACTATTACCGTGGGGGGTCCCGGGAAGGTTCTTATCTTTTTCTCATTTCATTAAGACCTCCAAATGCATCTAAACATCCCCCATCTTTTTCAGTGCACCCGTTATTCCCCCCGCCCAAAATACCAACACTGCAAATACTGAATTGAAAAATATCTACCGGGATGATGAAACAAACTTACTCTAATTTGATAAAACCTTTTTTATCCATTTTGGGGAACGAGCTCCGCACCACTTAACAAAATATCGGGTCCCTATGCAAAACCACAGAGGAAAATTTTGGAATACATCGACAGGGGCCTAAAATTTCAGACATCTCCAAATCTCGAAAGTCTAAAAGCGGGAATCCACCCAAGATTTTACTATGTTCCAAAACCAGCTCCCCCTTTCCCTATACCTCCTCATTTCCCCCTCCCACCTGGAATCTCCAGGGGCTCTAACAATAACTCACCCAGACCACTAATAACAAACAAAAGGCGCAGTTAGAATGATAACAAATTTCCTCCAGGCAACATACTCCACCAATTTTAAAAAAACCAAAACTTACTCACCTAAGACATCCATCTTTTTTCTTCCCTTTTTAAAAGAACACTCTATGAGTATTAACCCCCCATCAAACTTCTCTTTTCTAATTTTAACAGGAAATACCAAAAACCAACCAGATCCTCCTGTGTTCCCCCTTCCACCTAACACTATTAAAAACATAAATAAAAACCAAAATTTGGGAATTATTTCCTTTATTCCAAAAAAAACCCTACCTGTACCCCAATTCAAAACGATTAAAAAAAACCTTCCCCACCCAAAATAATTTAATCAACCATTCCCAGCAAAGTAGAATAATAACTTTAAAGTAAAAACTTTAAATAATTTATGAATGAACGAATGAATGAATGTAAAACCCTTTTTGAATAATACTTACAGCTAATTATTCCCACCATTTCTTTTAATGACCAAAATAACTAATGAAATTTAAATTTTTTTAAATTGTTATCTCACTCACTTGTTGCATTTCAAAAATTCTACAATTAATAGTATGTTCAACTTATTCAAACTTTAAAAATTAGATATGCAACTTTTCATTTTATAAATTATCAAACCATAACTTTTTTTTATTTTATTATTATTATTTTTTAATTTGTTTTAAACTGTTTTAATTAATTTTTAATGAAAACAAAAATACAAATTTATGTTCAAATTTCATAGCCTAAATTCACCTTTACTCTTTGATACTATTTCAAAAAATTTTACAATCTAGTTTTTAAATTAATTTTAAGTCTGCCCAAAAAAGCCCCACTAGGGGGTTTTGGGATGACACCCATGTAATCTCAATAACCAAAAGTAATTCTTTGTATCATGTCCCAAAAAAAAATTATTATTATTATTATTATTATTATTTTAATTTAATTAAAGGTTAAATTTTCTTTTTTAAAATTTAAGGGGTTTAAATATTTTTTTTTATAAATTAAGGTTAAATTTTCTTATTTATTTATGTACATTATTTCAGTGTGAATAGTGGTGGTGGCCTATGCGCCCCCCTACCATAATATACGGCTTTTCAGTGGTATAAAACCCCAAAAATAACAACACCCTTATCTTCACATTTAAAAAGAATTTTTATTCTTCTGAATATATCATTTTTCTATTTTTAATATTTTTTAATATGTCATATTGATGTTTGTAGATAAAAAGCCAAAAGGGTGATATTGCATCATTTGAAACTTCCCTTCTTCCTCCCTTTCCCTCTCCTGGTTTCAACCCAACAAATCTTTAATAAAGGGAAGTTGATGTTAAATGTTCTTTATCCATTTTATATGCTTTATATTTATTTGTATTTTTTCTTATTAAATATATATTTAATCTCTAAAAAAATTTTTTTTTAATACTTTTGGGGGTTTTGAAAAATTAATTATTTTTATTATTTCTTTGGGGAAAATGGATTAGGGACCCCCTGGCAGTTAATCTGAAACTCAGGGGGCCACTGTATATATATTCACTCGTTGTATGCTCCTGCACAAAAAAATTTTAAGGTAAAGTTTCCTTTATCACATCCTTGTCTAGAAATATTAAAATAGTATTTATAGGTCCCAGCAATGTTTTTTGGGTCCAGATAAATAATAATAATAAAATTACGAAGCATGGTGTAAGACGGTCACACCACTGCTGATAGTGGCAGTTACTTGATGGCGTGCTCTGCCTTGGCTTTTTTTTTTTCACTGTTCAATAAACTTTCGGTTTTGTCTTCTATCTGGCTCTCTATCTGTCTGCCCCTGTCTATCTGTTAGCCCCTTTTTCTGTCTATCTTCTTTGCTCTCTGTCTATCTGTCTGCTCTCTGTCTATCTGTCGCTCTCTGTCTTCTGTCAGCTCTCTGTCTATCTGTCTGCTCTCTTTTTCTACCCCTTTTTTGCTCTCTGTCTATCTGTCTGCTCTCTGTTTTTCCATCTCTGTTTTTCTGTCTCTACTTTCTTTTTCTGTCTGCTTGTCTCTCTGCTTGTCTCTCCGCTCACAGAGGCCACTCATGAACCAACAGGTTTACACACGGCCCCAATTGCCAGTCATGCTTACTATGCATTATATTTACAAGGACAGTATAGCACTTTGTCTGGATTTTTTGGGTTATCCTAGGTAATTTACAACTGTATTTATGTGTTCCTGTGAGACAGAGATAGACAGAGAAAGAGACAGATAGACAGAGAAAAAGATATAGATACAGACAGACAGATGGAGACAGAGACAGCCAAAGTCAATCAGCCAGCCAAGCAGGCAGGCAGGCAGGCAGCCAGGCAGGCAGCCAGGCAGCCAGGCAGCCAGGCAGCCAGGGAGCCAGGCAGGCAGGCAGCCAGGTAGGCAAGCAGGCAGCCAGGCAGGCAGCCAGGGAGCTAGGCAGGCAGGCAGCGGCAGGCAGGCAGGCAGACAGGCAGCCAGGGTGCCAGGCAGGCAGGTAGGCAGCCAGGGTGCCAGGCGGCAGGAGCAGGCAGCCAGCCATGTATTGCCGTTCCAGAATTGTTTCTCTTGCATGCCTTTAACTATGTCCGGCTTCCCCAAATACGGTGTGATGGTTTTGGATCACCCACCTATCTCAGGTCGGGCCACCCGCAGAACTATGCCTAAATGTTCCAGACCATTTGCTGATGCGGTTCTTCAATGTCTGCTCATTCCACCCAGAAATGACCTATGTGACACCCACTTCCTATACACACCATGTTTTACAAGTACACAGTGGACCAAATTCTTTTTCCTACAACTGAGATCTCCAACTGATTATCTTTCAGACCATGTACAGTGGAACCCGAGTTTGACTTTCTTCATTTGAGAATGCTGTTCAGTGCTGTTACCGACAATTTTTTCCCCATAAGGAAAAATTAAATTAGATTAGTCCATTTCAGACCCCCAAAAATACCTTATAAAAGCACTTACAACAATAAACTTACATAATAGGTTGAGTTGGGAGAGTTGAAACTCAGGGTACCACTGTATTGGTAATGCTTTTTACGACACGTTGGCCAAATAAATTCTTTCACGCTCTTTGAAGTGGTGGGGGATCATTACATTTCAGAATGCAGACCAGCTCATGATCTTTCCCATCTTACTTCCATTGATAACTTTTCCAGTCACATTTCCCACAATCACCTACCTCTCAATTCTTGCAGTGGTATGGTGGTTTTACCATGTCCATTATATAGTGTGATTTTATGTCTTCGGTGACAATATTTTGGGGGAATTTAACCCTTCAGGACCTTCCAATTTTCAAGGAGTGGATACATGCCCTGGGTATTTTCCCCAAGTTCACGCCCGTTTAACCTTTGACTGTCGTGAACTCCCATCCTCCATTTATTCGGGGCCACGTCTGGGGGTCCGTAAAGGGGTCTCTGCTCCCAACAGTGTCAAAATTGCTGGCGCTTAGACACCCTGCTAAATACTGCAGATCTGTGGTGCACGGATCATGCTGATACATCTTGCAATCTTCCTCCATTTCTCAGTTGCAATGAACCTCATCCTTCTTTTTTCCACTGATGTCATTGTTATGTTATTTTTCCTTACTTTATCATCAAAAGGGTTTTCCTACATGCACTAGTGTGGGGTTAACTCAATTAAGGTCTTATTGTCTAGCGATGCTTCACTCATGATTTTTTTGCTGTATCGGGAAAACCACTAATCCCCCTTAGGGGTTTTTTTAAACCCAAATTACAAAAATATCATATATTCATAGATATACATATTTACAGATGTTTAATCATAATAACATGTACCAAAAAGCAGTCAAATGTAACTAGCATCTCCAAGTCACTTTAATGGTCCACTTCCACTCTTAACACCCCATTTTCTCCACATCACCCTTACCCTCAGTGTTTTAACACACTGTAACTCAAGGTTATACTGGCTGCTTAAATTTAACACATATCTCCTTACTTCTGGCACACCATTCTGCCCAGAAACATAAACAAAGCCCAGTCTCCACCACCAGTTCTCCCTTTTGCAGCCATCTTGGGAAGAGAGAGAAAGAGGGGGGACTTCCCCCTTTTCAAAACACACAAAAAAAAAAAGACTGTCAGCTTGCACATGCCCCCATTACATCTTATTTATTTAAATGAGACATGCAACCTTTATAAACTACTTATTTAAATGTGTAAAAAAACCTATTAAAATTGAGAAAATCAGGTTAATTCAGCTTTTTTTTAAGTCTTAAGGGTTTGCCCTCAAACTTCATTAAGAAAAATTTGGGATCAATTCAATATAATTAGGTATTCATTTTACTTAATTTTTAAAATCTGGGGTCTTATAGCCCCATAACACCCCCACCTCCAAAACAAAGCCCTCAAAAAAGCTAGCCCTGTCCCCAGGAAAAGGTTAGAAAAAAAAAAAAGATCTTAGCCGAAGGAAAAAAAGAACACTACTAGAAGTTTTACATATTACCCAGCACCATAATGACTCTTCCTTTAGTGTTATTTACAACAAGGTGACATACAACATGGAAAGGGTTTAAAAAAATTTTAAATGGCCCCAAATTAAACCCTTTCCCCCAGATTATCCCATATTCACATACTGAAAGGTGAAACCATTAACTACTTTAGGGGGTTACTAAACATAATACATTTTTACAATGCAAGGACTGCACACAATGCCCACTTTGAAAGCCAGCACCAACAGTCCTGTGCCTCCGCTGTGGCAATCCAACAGGCAACTGACTCCAGGATGGCATCTTCCTGATCAGGAGATGAGAGTAGAGCCAAACCCAGAGCAGTCAGGTGTACACCAGGCAGAAACTAAACATGTCAAGGTGTCTCACGTGGTGGCTGAACTAAACAGTGAGACTTACCAGTCAACACTCAAGATCCTTAAAATGGTCAAGCACTTACGCAAATCTACATACAGATCCTCCAACCTTATAAAGGGGAACTGCCACAGTACATGGAGGGGATCCACGGGACCACACAGGCAAATCATTGGACCGTTTCGTACTTTGAGCACACCAAGACACAAATATACAACATACCTTCCTGGACATCTCTAGTCACTGAAGGTTGTCGACTCTGCCTCAAATCACAAATGTGCACCCCCTGACTTTCTTTACTTGCTTGGCTCCAACCCATCTCCTTCACAGTCGGATGGCTGATTGGGAGCACTCAGGCCCGATAGGAGTTCACCACTGCAATACAACAAGGTCAGCACAAGACAAACACTATATACAAAGCATGCACCATGTATCTACATGAAACATCTAGAAAGTGCATCAGCAACCACATTCTCTGAGCCTTTTATATATTTAACTTCCAAATTGAATGGTTGTAGGAACAAAGCCCATTTTAAGAGTCTTTGGTTGTGATTTCTCATTCTCTGCAAAACCTCAGAGGATTATGGTCACTATAAACTACTACAGGATGTGGGGAAGCACTGAGATAAACCTCGAATTTTTGTATGGCCAACACCAAGGCTAAAGCTTCCTTCTCCATGGTTGCATAACCACGTTGATGCTTTTTTAATTTGGCTGAGTGGTAACAGACTGCAACAACACTGCACCTACCCCTACATCACTAGCATCCACTTGTAGGGAGAAGGGCATTCAAACTCAGGACTTTTCAAAATAGGAGCATTCCCTAATAACAATTTCACATTATCAAAAGCCCTGTCACACTTGTTGTCCCAGTTGAACTGAACTTTTCGACTGGTCAAACTTGTCAGTGGTGACATTACCTGGGAATGGTTGGGACAGAAGCATCTGTAATAGCCCACCATGCCCAGGAACCTCATCACTTCTTTCCGATTTTGTGGCCTAGGAAAATTTACAATGGCCTCTACCTTAGCATTAATTGAGGCCTCTTTGCCCTGACCAACTACATATCCTAAGAATTGTACACTTGCTTGGCGAAACTCACTTTTACTCAGATTAATGGTTAATTTGGCTTGAGCTAGACATTCAAACAACTTCCGTAATCTTACTAAGTGAGTATCCCACTGACTACTGAACACTACTATATCATCTAAGTAGGCCTATACACCATCCAACCCCCTTATTATAGTATTTATACGATGTTGGAAGGTAACAGGAGCATTTTTTAGCCCGAAGGGAAGTACATTATATTGAAATAACTTATCTGGAGTGACGAAGGCCGAAATTTTCTTTGCCCGCTGTGTGAGGGGTATCTGATAATACCCTTTAAGTAAGTCCAGTTTGCTCACAAACTTTGCCCCTCCCACTGCATCAATCACATCATCCATGCGTGGCAAAGGATAACAGTCAACCTTCGTTACTTCATTTACTCTGTGATAGTCAGTGCACATGCGCATAGATCCATCAGGTTTGGGAACCATCAGGCATGGAGATGCCCACTGACTCTCACTAGGCACTCTACACTGGTTTTCAAGGAGGAATTTCACTTCTTCCTCCATGTGACGTTGTTTTGTTGGGTTCATGCGGTAAGGAGCTTGCTTTATTGGAACAGCCTCCCCGACATCCACATCATGAGGGGGTAATTGACTTACTTTAGGAATATCCCCAAACAAAGTTGGAAATTCATGGAGTAACTGAACCAAGTCACAAGCTCCCTGTACACTGAGTCCCTTCATGTGTGCCAAGGGATTTTGCAAGATGGCTGAATTGCACAGCCTTACTTCTGTTGTTACAAGAAGTTTTTCAGTGTCATCACACTCAACTTGAATGGCAGCAACTCCCACCCTAGAATGGTACCATTTTAAACAGTTAATATGCATGATCCTTTCTGACTTGCGCCGGCCAGGCATCTTAACTACATAATTGGGCCCAGACCTGCCTGTGACAACAAAAGGTCCATCAAAACGTGCAGCCAAGGCATATCCTGGAACTGGCTCCAAGGCTAACACTTCTTCTCCAACACTGAAGGAGCGAGGGGCCACCCTTTGGTACTACCACTGCTTCATGGACCTCTGGCTAGCCTTAAGGTTGTCTGCCACCATTTGTCTCGCCTGGTCCAATCGTTTCCTGAAAAGGAGAACATCTTCCGGCGGGAAGCCTCATCTGCACCGCCCAGCCAATGCTCCTTGAGAACTGTAAGTGGCCCTCACTGGATGACCAAATATGAGCTCAAAGGGACTGAAACTGAGAGATTCTTGGGTGCTTTCCCACATGGCAAATAAAAGAAAGGGTATCCCCTCATCCCAATCACTAGTGTTATCCATACAATAAGCTCGCATCTTTGTCTTAAGGGTTTGATGAAATCTTTCTACTACCCCCTGAGATTGAGGGTGATAGGCAGTTGAAAATTTAGGCTGTACATCTAACCCCTTTAACACATTTCAAATAGTTTTGAAGTAAAGTTAGACCTTTGATCTGTTTGTACCTCCAGAGGAAAGCCAAAATGAGAAAAGAAATTCATCAAAGCCCTTAAGACTACACGAGCTGTTATCTTACATAGAGGGATTGCTTCCAAATACCTGGTAGTGGAGCAAATAATCGTAAGTAAATAATTATTTCCCATTCTGGTCCTTGGGAGCGGACCAACTACATCCACTACCAGCTTGCTGAAGGGTTCACCTGGTGCTGAAATAGGCTGAAGGGGAACAGGTTTAATGCTCTGATTAGGTTTTCTATAAACTGGCAGGTATGACAGGTCTTTATATATTCTCCTACCGTCTCCCACAGCCGAGGCCAGAAGAAGTGCTTGGAAACCCTAGATACTGTTTTAGCAATACCTAGGTGGCCACCTAGAGGTGTGTCGTGTACTATGCTAAGAACATGGTTTGTATAAGGCTCAGGCACCACAACCTGGTGACAAAAACTTTGCTCTCCTTCTACTGGTACTGCAACCACAGGTGCCTTCTTCATTAAAATACCTTTCCTGAAATAGAAACATTTACTTAAACATAAAGATTCCTCCTCAGTCACAGCCGAGGCTCTGATTGATTTAAGAGTGTCATCACTCCCCTGTGCAGCAATTAAATGCATCATAGTAGGCCCAATCTCCTCACCACTTCCCTGATCCACGCACTGATTGAGCTCGACTCTGGTTGGCGTCCTTTCTTCTGTTGACTGCAGTTCAACATCAGAAAATAGGGTTTCCAAACCTAAGTCTTCACCATCCTCAGGAGAAATATCAGGATTACCCTTGGTAGCCTGGTCACGAGTCATACTTCTTGTGATGGCACCAACAGGGAAAAGGTCTGGCAGGGTTTCCCTAGCCTTCTCCTCCCAAACTTTAGGGTTTGGCTCACCCCACACTAGTGGTTCCTCACTGTCTAACAGACCCATTACGTTATTCCCCAATAAGAGGTTAACTCCTTCAAAGGGAATCTCATCTGAAATACCTACAGGGAGATAGCCAACTTGGTATGCAGATTCTACCCATAATTCGTGTACAGGTGTTCTTATGGTCAAACCTGTAATACCCTTCAATAATATATCTACAGCTGTATATGTATCATTAGACACAGGTAGCACTCCAGCACGTAGTAAGGAGTAGGTGCTACATCCATCTCTCAAGGACAATATGTTCTCAACTCAAAGATTCCTCCTCACCTTGTTTTGAAGACTTAATGCAGGCAACTGGATGAGTCCTTTCCTGATCTCGCCGTCTAGAAAAGCAAAACTTTGCGTGTGTCCAGTTTTGTTACAGTAGTAACAGGTGTAATTCTTAAAGGTATTTTTACCATTTGATGTAGGACTGGTACTGTGTGCTCGAGGAACTGAAACATTATTTGATGGTCTAGGTAAACTTTGAGCTCCAGATGACTTTAATTTTCTGTGTATTTGAGAGGGTGCTTCAGCCTTCATTTGTCCCTGAAAATTCTTGTCCCACTTACCTTTATGACCATAGGATTTGGAATAAGGTTTAGAAAAAACAGGGAAATTTTTCGACGGAGAATGACTGTTTTTACTTACCAATTCCTTACGAGCTAAGAATCTGTCACCCAGATCCAGTGCTGCTGAAAGATTATCTGGGTTTTTGTCCTCCAAATATTCTCTAAGGTCAACAGGAATTGCATTGTACAATTCCTCATGAACAATTAGGTCTACTAATTTGTCAAAGTCCCTGTTCACTCCTCTTGAACCAACCCACTTCTTAAACAGGAACAATTTCTCATTCCCAAACTCAGTTAAGGTCTGCCCATCCAGAAATTTTTGACTTCTGAACTTTTGCCTATATTTCTCAGGTATCATTTGGTATGCAAGCAATACTACCTCCTTTATTTTTATATAGTCAGAAAATTCTCCCCCTTCCAGAGTCTCTACTCTCTGGAAACCTTTACCTACAAGCTGCGTGCGAACTAGAGTAGCCCATTGCTGTTTGGGCCATCTTTGCTCCAAAGCAGTCTTCTCAAAAAAGGAAAAATATCAGTCTGGGTCACTCTCTGTAAACTTAGGGACAAAATGTGCAGCTTTAGTTATTATTAAGTACTGCTCAGGCCCTTTTTCTGAACCTCTTAACCTTTGACTTACTCTTTCCTTAGCTTCTATTAATTTTGTCTCAGCTTCTATCAAAGCTAGCTTAAGTCTTAACATCTCTTCATTATCACCTGGAGTAGGTGATTCCCCATGGTCACTGTCAACAGGCATGTTTACTGGTGAATTATTTACCTCCTCATTGAAGCCTAAAAAAGTCTGAAGATTCAGCTTATGACATTTTTATCCTTAAACTCCTGCTTCCCTCTTATAATATCAATGGACACGTTTTTCCAACAGGTACACAAAATAACACAAGTAAAATATTCCCATGGCACTTTACCATAACCACAAACAAAATGTATTACTCACCCTTTATCCCCACTCTGGAGAAAAACAACCTGTAAACTAATATATGAAAACAACCTTCCACTGACACCACCTTGGTAAATTTTACAAGGTAAATTTTATCCTACCAGAAACATGTAACTGTTACCCTACCAGTACATATATTTAAAAGAATGTTTTAAGTTATTTTAACAGTCAAATAACTCTCCCGGTCAAGGCCCCCATGTTATGTTATTTTCCCTTACTTTATCATCAAGGTTCTCCTACATGTACTAGTGTGGGGGTTGTAATAACAGTAACAGTAAGGTCTTATTGTCTAGTGATACTTACACTTATGATTCTCTGCTGTATCTGAAAACCACTAATCCTCTCACTGGGTTATTTAAACCACAATTACAAAAATATCATATATTCATAGATACATATTTACAGATGTTACAATCATAATAACATGTACCATAGCAGTCAAATGTAACTAGCATCTCCAAGTCACATGGCATGGTCCACCTCCACTCTTAACACCCCATTTTCTCCACATCACTCCTACCCTCAGTGTCTTTACACACTATAACTCATAGGTTATGCTGGCTGCTTCAATTTAACACATATCTCCCTTACTTCTGGCACACTATTCTGCCCAGAAACATATCAACAAAGCCCAGTCTCCACCACCAGTTCTACTTTGCAGCCATCTTGGGAAGAGAGAGAAAGAGGGAGGACTTCTCCCTCTTCAAAACACACAAAACAAAAGACTGTCAGCTTGCACAATCTACATGCACCCATAATACATCTTATTTATTTACAATGAGACATGCAACTTTATAAACTAATTATTTAAATGTGTAAATTTATAACCTATTATATTGAGAAAATCAGGTTAATTCAGCTTCTTTAAGACTTAAGGGTGGCCTGACCTCAAAACCTCATTAAGCAAAATTGTGATCAATTCAATATAATTAGGTATTCATGTTACTTAATTATATCAATACTTGTTGGGTCTTATAGCCCCATAACAGTGTGCAGCAATATTCCAGGCTAGATAGAACAAGCGACCTGAAAAGTGTCAACATGGGCTTTGCATCCCTGGTTTTTAAGGTTCTCATTATCCATCCTGTCATTTTTCTAGCAGATACGATTGCTACGGTAGTATGGTCCTTGAAGGTGAGATCCTCTGACATGATCACTTCCAGGTCTTTGACATTAGTTTTTCGCTCTATTGTGTGGTTGGAATTTGTTTTGTACTCCGATGAGATTTTATTTCCCTCACGTTTTCCATATCTGAGTAATTGAAATTTCTCATCATTGAACTTCATATTGTTTTCTGCAGCCAATTTGTCATACAGATTCGGGTGTCATCTGCAAAGAATGACACGACACTGTGGCTTATATCCCTGTCTATGTATTAATATTGGTAGAATTACCGACAATATGTTAAGTAAAAGGACACAAATGCAACTAATGAGACATTTTATTGTGGCAATGTTTCACTCTCCAGAAGCTTTTTCAATCTGTTATGGCTTGAAAAAGCTCCTGTAGAGCGAAACGTTGCAACAATAAAATGTCTCATTAGTTGCATTTGTGTCCTTTTACTTAACATCCCTGTCTATGTCTGATATGAGGATGAGGAATAGGATGAGAGCGAGTACTGTGCCTTGTGGAACAGAGCTTTTCACTGTAGCTGCCTCAGCCTTTACTCTGTTGACTACTACTCTTTGTGTTCTACTTGTTAGGAAATTATAGATCCATCTTCCAACTTTTCTTGTTATTCCTTTATAACGCATTTTGTGTGCTATTACACCATGGTCACACTTGTCAAAGGCTTTTGCAAAGTCTGTGTATATAACATCTGCATTCTGGTTGTCTTCTAGAGCATCCAGAACCTTGTCATAGTGGTCCAGTAGTTGGGACAGACAGGAGCGATCTGCTCTAAACCCATGCTGCCCTGGGTTGTGTAATTGATGTGTATCTAGATGAGTGGTGATCTTGCTTCTTAGAACCCTTTCAAAGATTTTTATGATATGAGACATTAGCACTATTGGTCTGTATATTGTCTGTTTTTTTAGTAACTGTGGGACGACCCAAGTGTCCATGCTCCCTCTCCATAGGATGTTAAAAGCACGTGATAGGGGCTTCTTGCAGTTCTTGATGAACACGGAGTTCCATGAGACTGGGCCTGGAGCAGAGTGCATGGGTTTGTCATTTATTGCTTTTTCGAAGTCATTTGGCATCAGGGTAATGTCAGATAGACATGTGTCTGCCAAGTTCTGTAGCACTCTCATAAAAATTAATTTAGGTCTTCGACTTCCAGTCTGGTTAGCTTCTCGCTAAAAACTGAGTCATACTGGGACTTTAGTAACTCACTCATTTCCTTGCTGTCATCTGTGTAGGACCCATCCCGTTTAAGTAGGGGCCCAATACTGAATGCTGTTCTCGACTTTGATTTGGCATAAGAAAAGAAATATTTTGGTTTTCTTTCAATTTTATTTATGGCTTTTAGTTCTTCCCGCATTTCTTGGTTCCTGTAAGATTCCTTTAAATTTAATTCGATGTTTGCTATATCTCTGACCAGTGTCTCCCTATGTATTTCAGATATATTTGCCTCTTGTAGCTGCACCGTTATTCTTTGTCTTCGCCTGAATAGGGAGCGCCTCTCTCTTTCTAGTTTACATCTTCTCCTTTTCCTTAACCCTTAAACTGTCCACACGTAGATATACGTTCACTCGCGTAGCTGACCGAACGTAGATCTACGTTTTTTTTCAAATGCTTTTATCCTTGCCACGATAAGCCTGAGTTGCCTAGAGATTAGAGAATGGGTCTGTGCACTCAGTGTGTGTAGTATTACAAAATGTGGGAATGACAAACAAAATGCACTCTTCATTTTAAAGAAAACGAACAATTTATTTTTTTCTCAAAATACTCGGTCAGCTACGCGAGTGAACGTATATCTACGTGTGGACAGTTTAAGGGTTAAGGGAATTTGCCTTGAGCAAACCTCAAGGGGGGGATGAGCCGAATTGACCTTTTTTTTTTTATTATGCAAAAATTTCAATGGGAATATTGTCTTTGAATTAAGCAGCATTTGAAACATAGACACTGAGTTTTTAGTGACGTTTTGCCTTAGAGTTATATAGAAAAAAAATGCCATATTTGATAGGGCTTATGGTAAATCCTCTCCTACAAAATTGGTATGACATACAATGTTCTAGTTGAGATCAGGTGAAAGACGAGGAGTTAGGCTATAGAATTATAAAGCAGTTTGAGCTTTCTGTCAATAGATTGCATTATACAAATTATTGAAATACGTGTTTTTTTTAATTTGTTTGGGAAAACAAAAATCACTAAAAAGAAACCATAAGACATATCTAAAACTCACCCTGTAATTCAATAGAACCATCATTCCTCAATAACCTGCGAAAGAATCATGATGCTATGATAAATACTTTTTGCATGAGAGGATTTATAATGTCAATAACTTATTCCTGAGATATTGCTGATTATGCAAGCGTACAACTCTAAGGTAATCGTACACCACTTTCCAGAGCAGTGCATCCCAAAATACTTGTTGGAAGCTGCAAGGCCACTGAGAGACGACTGCCCTGCTCACCCACACCACACTCCTCTCAGAAGTTGCCATGCAGTGTATTTAAAGTGAAAAAATCATAAAAATCGCAATTTTAGGGGTAAAGAAAAAAAACTGATTAATTGCCAACAAGTCTTTTTGCTGACACCAAGAGCAAACAAAATACTTTTTTGTATAAACATACTTAGAAATATGATAGAAATAAGTAGATTGCATCAACTTGTTGGCAGAATTATGCACTATTTTTGGTAAGAAATTTTTTTTTCCATAATTTTTCGATTTTAATTTTTTGATAAATCAAAAGATGCTCATATCCCCCTCAAGTGCCACAGTTAATTTGTTCTAGACATAGGTTAGGATCTGTGATGCTTAGGCTATCTTCCTAGTTTATATCATTTAGGACTTGGTTTACCTGGTCCACCTTATGTTTTTGTTATTGAAGTTAAATTTGGAGAAGGCTCCCTCACGGCTGATCACATTTTGTCGATCTGGGGCTCCCCGCATACATGTCTGGATCTCTATTACCTGGAGTCTACCTGGAGAGAATTCCAGGGGTCAATGCCCCTGTGGCCCGGTCTGTGACCAGGCCTCCTGTTGGACCAGAGCCTGATCAACCAGGCTGTTACTGCTGGCCGCACGCAGTCCAACATATGAACCACAGCCCGGCTGATCAGGTACTGACTTGAGGTGCCTGTCCAGTGCCTGCTTGAAGACAGCCAGGGGCTTGTTGGTAATCCCCCTGATGTATGCTGGGAGGCAGTTGAACAGTCTTGGGCCCCTGACACTTATTGTGTTGTCCCTCAACGTGCTAGTGGCACCCCTGCTCTTCATTGGGGGGATGTTACATCGCCTGCCGAGTCTTTTGCTTTCGTAGGGAGTGATTTTTGTGTGCAAGTTTGGTACTAATCCCTCGAGAATTTTCCATGTGTATATAATAATGTATCTCTCCCGCCTGCGTTCTAGAGAGTACAGGTTTAGGAACTTCAGCGTTCCCAGTAGTTGAGGTGGTTTATCGCACTTATGCGTGCGGTGAAGGTTCTCTGCACATTTTCAAGGTCAGCAATTTCACCCGCCTTGAAAGGTGCAGTTAGTGTGCAGCAATATTCCAGCCTAGATAGAACAAGCGATCTGTAAAGTGTCAACATGGGCTTGGCATCCCTGGTTTTGAAGGTTCTCATTATCCATCCTGTCATTTTTCGAGCAGATGCAATTGCTACATTGTTATGGTCCTTGAAGGTGAGATCCTCTGACATGATCACTCCCAGGTCTTTGACATTAGTTTTTCGCTCTATTGTGTGGTTGGAATTAGTTTTGTACTCTGATGAGATTTTAATTTCTTCACGTTTTCCGTATCTGAGTATTGAAATTTCTATCATTGAACTTCATATTGTTTTCTGCAGCCCATTTAAATATTTGGTTTATGTCTGCTTGGAGTCTTGCAGTGTCTTCAACGGTGGACACTGTCATACAGATTCGGTGTCATCTGCAAAGGAAGACACAGCACTGTGGCTTATATCCCTGTCAATGTCTGATATGAGGATGAGGAATAGGATGGGAGCAAGTACTGTGCCTTGTGGAACAGAGCTTTTCACAGTAGCTGCCTCAGACTTTACTCTGTTGACTACTACTCTTTGTGTTCTACATGTTAGGAAATTATAGATCCATCTACCAACTTTTCCTGTTATTCCTTTATCACGCATTTGTGTGCTATTACACCATGGTCACACTTGTCAAAGGCTTTTGCAAAATCTGTGTATATAACATCTGCATTCTGTTTATCTTCTAGAGCATCCAGGACCTTGTTGTAGTGGTCCAGTAGTTGGGACAGACAGGAGCGGCCTGCTCTAAACCCATGCTGTCCTGGGTTGTGCAATTGATGGGTATCAAGATGGGTGGCGATCTTGCTTCTTAGAACCCTTTCAAAGATTTTTATGATATGGGACGTTAGCGCAATTGGTCTGTAGTTCTTTGCTATTGCTTTACTGCCCCTTTGTGGAGCGGGCTATGTCTGTTGTTTTTAGTAGCTGCGGGACGATCCCAGTGTCCATGCTCCCTCTCCATAGGATGTTAAAAGCATGTGATAGGGGCTTCTTGCAGTTCTTGATAAACACGGAGTTCCATGAGTCTGGGCCTGGAGCGGAGTGCATGGGCATGTCATTTATTGCCTTTTCGAAGTCATTTGGCATCGTGGTGATATCAGAAAGGCATGTGTCTGTCAAGTTCTGTGGCACTCTCATAAAAAAATCATTTAGGTTTTCGATTTTCAGTCTGGTTAGTGGCTCGCTAAAGACTGAGTCATACTGGGATTTAAGTAACTCACTCATTTCCTTGCTGTCATCTGTGTAGGACCCATCCGTTTAAGTAGGGGCCCAATACTGGTTGTTGTTCTCGACTTTGATTTTCCATAAGAAAAGAAATACTTAGGTTTCTTTCAATTTCATTTATGGCTTTTAGTTCTTCCTGTGTCTCTTGATTCCTGTAAGATTCCTTTAGTTTTAATTCGATGTTTGCTATTTCTCTGACTAGTGTGTCCCTACGTATTTCAGAGATATTGGCCTCCTGTATGTTGTGATCTGACTATATTGTTTTTGATATGATGACATATCGTATCAGATCATCATTGTTGGTGAAGATGAGGTCCAGCGTATTCTCTAATCTTGTAGGCTCTACTATTTGCTGGTTTAAAGGCTTAGGCTTGGCTACAGGTACTTCTGGCAGTTTGGGAGACACAGATGATGATCAAACTAAATGCAAATTATGTGATCAGGCATATGGTCACTGTCTTGAACACTATGTGCTTAATTGTCCACTTATTGAGGAATATAGAGAATATATAGAATATTGACATGTGACATGTCAAGATATCTTATTAATGAAAATAAGATACCAGTTAAACTAAGCAAATTTCCTAAATTTGCTTGTAACAGATAAGTGAAATGTAGATATAAATCCAAATGTACAATTGTTAACCCTTTTGGGGCCTAGTGCCTAGGCCTTTTGTGTATCCATATGCTCTTGCGCTACCGTCCACAGGATGTAAATGGGTGCACAATAAACTAGCCACTTCGGTGGCAAAATCTAATCTACTATGATGGACGGCCGTACCTCTGGCACCCTGGTTAAACTTACCCTGGTTTACCAGCTGGGGTTTTAGACACTTATGGATCACTGTACTGGGTTTAGTTTTTCTAGGTTTTTTCTACCTCCACCACAACACTGCTGTTTTTCACTATGGTTGACTGGATGATATACGGTCTTATGTTGTTAAATCGTTCACTGACAACTCACAACTCGGCACTGTTTATCGTATTTTTTCCGAGCTGGACAATTTAAGTATTTTCTCAAGATTGTGCACCTATTCGTATTTCGATAGAAATTCTTTTATATCAATGTAATCACTAGATTTTGGTCAGGTACTAGCAGTTTAAAATTATCAATACAACTGACCTGCGTGGTAAGGACCCGGTGTAGAAACTTGTTTTGGGACTGCCTTCTTGTAAGCTGCACTTTGAGCAAGCACTGTTGACACCGACACTCTGAGACACTTCTCTCAGACTTACAAGTGGCTATAGGACAAATTTCTAGCTAACTGCAGTAAAACAATTCCCACTTCATGCACTATTAAGAAAGGGTTTAACTTACTTGATGGAGTGGACGTGTGGCTCCTAATCTTCCTAAGCTATAACCCCTCCAAACACCATGTGATGGGGAGAGTCTTAATCTGTAAATTAAGTGGTATTAGTGTCCTGTATTACCTCAGAATCCCCAGCTCTAGGTATATCCTCCAAGCAATATCTAAACTGTATGAGACACTAGCTTCCAGACTTTTACTCAACAATGGGACGCTGGTACCTGCTAATTTGCGTCCAACCGCACGAGAGACCCCCAACAAAAAACCTACACACATTTCCCCCAGAAAACTGGCCAGATACTGAGAAGAAAAGAGGTAAGGTCCTACTGTATTGGGTCTGGATGGAGTGAGATATCCTCAGTACTTCGGGATATCTTTTCTGAGCCCCCGGGACAGATGGAAGTCACGTGGGGATGCTGCGCTGTTCGCAGCGCTTGTTCCTCCTTGAAGTCTGCTCTGGAAAGAAGGAGTCAGCATCACTCCGCTTAGATTCAAGTGTGGGCTGCCAGTTCTCTCTAGCTGACATAACCCAAGGTTCGTCTATTTGGGGCTTATATATACCTATATTAAGGTGTTAGAACTACATTATTAACATCTAACGTTACCTCAATAATCCTAATATTAGTTACTAACTGTACAAACTTTCCTTGGCTTTCCTAGGTGAATAAATCTATCAATTAAAATGTACACAATTGTTACCTTCGCCAACTTGAATGTGTATGCTTGTTTTGGTTGGGTGTGTGGGTTTATAAACTCCGAGGGCGATCCATGGTATGTTTAAGGCTCCTAACGGCTCACTTACCCTGTAGAACTTGCGTGACTCAAAAGTTTCCACACCCGGCGACCGCAGGCACTGATTTCAAACATGAAACTCGTTAGGCCTAACACTTCCACCTTAGTTTTCACTTTAACATTTATTAACTTATCTGATACTACTGGCACCACTGTGATATCACTATAACAGTTATATCTACATCCTATTTTCAGGGAGACTTTCCTTCCTCTGACAAATATTTGCTCTCTTTTGTTATTTCACACGGCACTTAGGCCTAAGTTCCCTCTGGGAGTATGGCTTGCTATGTTCTTGCACACTAATTCCCTTTTTTTGACTCAGTATAACTGTTTTCTGCCTTATTAGTTCCGAGCACTAGGGATGATTATAAGATCACTGGGGATGTACCTTATAAGATCACTGGAGGGATGTACCTTATAAGATCACTGGAGGTGTGGGGAATTATGAGAGATTGTCTATCTGGGACACCACCACTTGCAACAAACAATCTCCCGGGGAGTTGACCGACTAGTATAATTTTACCACAGTCACTTCCGCAAGGTGTGTGAGAAATTTCTCCCACTCCTGGTCACACCCGAGGGGATCCTTCGATATCTTCACACTTATCCCACTTCACTCTGGACCAGTGTAAATAAATTTGAAGGGATTATAATAAGAAGTATGGTATGATTAAATTTTAGTGGACTGTATGGTTTAGAAATATGATATGGGACTGATTGAGGAGCAAGAGGAGAGAGTACAGGATTAATGTTCACTCACCCCCTATCTGCGTCTTGGGTGTTCACTGGGAGACCTTCATTATTCCCACCGTAGACACTTAATATATCAACATACCTACTGGCCAGCTAGTCGCGGATACAATTTATACTTATGGTGGGGTCTGCATCCTTGTCGATGGGCTTGACAGATCGCGATCTTACGTTCGATATAATTCGTCTGTCAAGATCTTGATGTGGGTTGTCTCATGAGTCAAGGAAGATTAATTTCCTTGACTGATCGCCCCGAGACGGGCGTTATTTAACATGTGGTTGGTTGGGGTAGCGATTCATATCCTCTCACTATTTCGACCTTATTACAGTTTATACATATAACTTTACACACTATGTATATCCTGGCTTAATACCCACCAGTTTATAACAATTCACCGTCTCGATACTTGTATTTCAAGACGATGAGCTAAGATAATGTTAGTTCATCCTCTCCATATTCAAGATGGCAGTCTGGGGCATAGCGTCCCAATGCCAGACACACTCGTTACACTCCTCCCAGTATTTACAACTCTACTTCACTATATTCACCATTTCACAATATTCAATGAGCATATTTCAGTCTCTTCTAATACAAAACCACCGAATCAGGGTTACGACTGTATCCCGTCGTATGGTAGCATCACTGGAGTTCAAATTAAGCTTACCCCGGCGCCCTCATTGACAACATTCACTATATTTCACCAATTACTATCCCTATTACTGTGCTTCCCGGACCGATTGTCCCACTTTATACTCGTTGCACACTTTGATATCACTCCATATTACGAAGTGAAGTAATTAAGTCCGGTCTGGCTGACGTAATCGCCAAATTCCCGTCGCCATCACCGCCTGATATCTGGCGTGTAGACCATTCTACCCGTCACTGCCTCCCCTCTGTCTCTCTCTCTCTGTACCCAGCCTACTTCAGCCGCGTCCGCCTTTCCTATACAGAAGGTTCTAATCTTACGTCTACATAACGTGGAACCACCAGCAGTATATAAGAGATATCTTTTATTGGAAAGTTTATCAATTACCTTTCGGAAAAAAACCAATATTTTCCCCTGCGGCCGGGCAAGTTCCCTTGTTAGAAAAATTCAAATTGCGTCATCTTGCAAAAGTAATTTCCAGCCCACCCTGGACTGAACAGCTGTCTTCCTGGTCGGGCAAAACACACTTCCTGTCTCTGGTGTCCCCTGGTCTGTATCGTCTTCAACTTATTAGTGGTGCGTAAACTCTCTTGGCGCGACACAACACTTTGACATTCCTGACAACACCCTGAGCATCTGGGTACAAAAGTTGCTACCTTGCCCAGAGGCCACAACGTTCTTGGGTTGTTCAGTATCAATTAACACAATGTCACCTGGTTGAATAATTTGTCGATTCGCCACTTCCGGCCCACCATAAAAGTGTTCATGTAATGTGAAGAACTCTTTGCGCCACCCGTGGACCAATGATTAATTACTTTATTCAACATCTTAAATTTATCACTTAACACTGTCACATTATTATAATCCTCATCAACTTCCTGGATTATCTCTATAGATAGGTGAGCTACTAGTTTCCGTCCCATATCAAGTGAAAGAATTATCTTCTGCATCAGGAATTTTCAATTATTTAGAAGGGAACATTATTTATCCGATTCTCTGCCTCCACTAATACTGCCCGGAATTCCTCCAAGTTAATTCTTTGGTGTAGTATTTTAAAAACAGCACCTCTTCACTGTACCTATCAGTCTTTCAAAAATCCCCCTTGCCAGGGGGCCCGGGGCTATAAACTTCCAGCCACACCCTCGCGGTTTAACAGAGACTGTACATCATTACTCCCTTTAATTCTTTCAAATGTTGCGCTCCCGCCACGGGATGGCATTATCTGAAATCATTAGTCTCGGACAGGATCTCCTAGCTGCAAATTTACAAAACAGCTGTATGCTGTTTGCAGACAAATCCTGTGCCACTTCTAAGTGTACCCCTTGTAGCTGTACAAGTGAATAAACACACATACACCTTTAAAGGAACACCATCTGCAGTACCTGGTAAAATGATTGGGTCTGTAATCCCCCGGTTGCATCAAATGGCTTTATTAACTGCACTCTTCCCCGGGCAATGGTGGGGGTCCTGGGTACATATAGGTTCTGGCATTTGGAAACACACTACACTTTTTGATGACTTGTTTCCCCTCTGCCCCCCCTGGGGAAACCCCAGAATTTTCCCCCTAATGCAATTTAAGGTATCTTGTACTCCACCATGCATACATTTTTATGGGCATTTAATACAATTAAAGTTCCCCAGATGAGGAGTCTTGGGCGGCAAAGATAGGGTGTTTAGCATTTTCCCCCAATTCAGCATTTTGCAATCTACCTCTGCACCTGATTCGTCATCCCCCAATTTTACAGCCCCAATTTCAAAATTTTTAAAACCTTTTTTCCCAATTTTTCCCCCCCTTAGTAATTTAATCTCCTCTCCATAGATTTATCCTTGTACTCTCTGTACCCAGTTTTCCCCAGGGGATGAGGAAAATCATTGGGAAAATATTCATCTTGTTTATAAGTTAAAAACACCAACTTTGTGACATTAATCAATTTTGGGAAGGATGAAAAACTATTTATATAATTTTTAAAAGGGGGGCCCCGAGGACTGGAGCTGTTTCCCCGTCAGTGGACCCTCGGTTAGCGGAACCCCCAAATCGTAAAATTATGTAAGTATAATTTTGTAAGTTCTTGTGGAAGTTTTTTTTTGGGGTCTGAAAGGGGCCAACCTACGTAAATTTTTTTTCCTTGGGGGTAAATTCGTTGGTAATGGCATGAGCAGATTCCCCAGGAGTAAATTTTTTTACAAAACTCGGGGGTCCACTGTAATTTCCACCGGAGAAATATGCATTTTTTGAACAGGCCAATTTTTTCCCCCACCAACCAACGGGGCCCCCTTAAAACCCCCAATAAAGTCTTCACAAATTTTACATAAGTCAACCCACAAAAAAAGAGACCCAGCGGGTTTCCCCTTTCTCCCGGTGGGGTTTTAAAAAAGTTAACTTATGTTGGCCCAAACTGTTATATTTCTCTTGCATCTGGTTAATTTCTGTGACTTTTTTTTTGAATATAATTTTCCCCTTTTCCCCTTTTGGGCCCCCTGCAAGGATACCTCATTAGGGGGAAAAAATTGGGGTTGTGGGCTAATATTTATCGGGGCCAATTTATCCGTATAAAAAAAACTAATTTGACCCCCCAAAAAAATGGCTGTTAATTCCAACTGGGTAAGGTACGTAATTTAATTGGCCCCCTTTGGCTTTGGACATGACAAAGAAACGTCTTTATTACATTGAAAAATACCCCGACTGCTCCATACGCTAATTTAGAAGCATGAAAAAAAAAGTGGAGTGTATTTTCCCCCCCGGGGAACCCCGTCACCCGGCGCGGTAACTCCAACATTGGAATTTTCTCGTAATCACTAATTAATTCTTCCCACCTGTTAACGAATTCCTCAGGTAGGTTTCATCCCAAGCACTTCTGCTTCATGGTCTTGTACCAATAATTTCCCTCGGATTGTAAGCCTAGCGGATGAAACATTTTGAAACCAGCAAGCGGGGTCTCTTCGTTAATTTCTTGGGCATACTAATTGTTAGGCTTTAACCATAACAAGTCAGTCCCAAGTATCCCAAGTCAGTCCCAATACATTGCTACACCCGGATACTCCATCTCCGGGATTATCTTTATTTATTCATTCCTTTAACCCTGACAATTACTTTTTTCCACTCCCTGAAAGATATTTGCACCTTGCATTATGCCATTAGCCCCTTTATATATCCTCATTAGCTCCTCTTCATTTGGGGGTCACACCCCCGGGAAAATTTTCCACATAGAATTGTTTTTTTCATTATTTCCTCAGTGGACCACCTGTCGTTTAAAATGCGCATTTTTTGTCGCCTGAATAAGAACGGACCAGAAGTAGCCCCCCCAAAAGGACATTTTTTAATCTGAAGGTTTTTTGTGGACTAAGTGGATTGCTAGGATCCTCTGGACAGAAATTTTGTAAACCCCCTCCGTTTCTTGCAATCCCACCCCAGGAAAGCTTTACTTATGTCTGCCGTAAAGGCATAATCATTAACTCTGAAATTCAATAACACATCTCCCAATTTCTTGTCAGCGATGGACCTGTCATCAAACAATCATTCAAACTAGGGGGCATTTTATTACCCCTGGACTACAATTAAACACGATCCTCAAAAAGGGTGGGTTTCGAATCCTTCTTCACTCCCCCGATGAGGTAAATAGTGGCCATGAATCTTGGTTTGCTCCCCGGGGGACTTCCTCTTTTAAATGATTATTTAACTGTTCATTAATTTTTTTATTATAAGGGAGTAATTCTGGTGTCTTACTCAAATTCTGGGTTGGGGTTTAACTGACCATATGCCATCCGGTAATTGGGGGGTAGTTCCGGATGGTTTTTTCTTCCATGGGGTGCACCCAGTATTGTCCAGACTTTAATTTAAATCCTTCAGATATTCTTCCTGAGTGAAGGAGTTATTTTGGCTTTCCTCATTTACATTAATCCCGATACTGTCCAGTTCTCACAACTTGTGCACTGGCTCAACAGCATTCTCTATAGAAGAATATGTACTCTGGGGCGGCGTTTCGGGGTAAGACACACAGTGACTGCATTTATGGCTTCCCCAGTCATTCATTACTGCGAGGAAGCCGGCCACCCTTTGGGGATGGCCTGCACCCATGTTGAGAAGAAAAGACTCCCCCCTCATCGTCATACCCTTCACAAAAAAATGCATAATAGTCACTGCCTATTAATACTCCCTATTGGTCCCACAAGTCTTTTTTACCACTGAGGGTGCCAGGTTTTCCCCCCAAAGGGAGAGCCTCTCCCCAACGGCATTAAGACCCACGGTAGAGATCTTCTCTGGTAGTCTATCCACGATTTTTTCATTAACCAGGTCTTCTCTTTTAGACGACGTTTATATAGACATGTTTTTGACGGGCCTTTTTTTTTCCAAGGGGCCCAATATTTTCAAGGTTGTGGAATGTTTCCTTCGTACTTCCCATCCCCATAAGGCAACTGCGCTTGATGAAAGTACGTTGAGCCCCCTGATCTAACAACGTTGTCACTCTCTTGGTTTTATGCCTCTTATCCTTAATGGTCATGCCCAACAAAAGGTAAGGCAACGTCAGCTAACCCATTACGAACGTTAGTTGCAAGTTGTACGTGCGCCACTGTGGTGTGGGGGATTATCCTTGCCATTAATAGGAGTCACCCGCTCTTGCACTCATCATTACTGATTCTATGTCATCATTGAAGGCTCTTGACTCATATAATGACTCTAACAGCATGCTCATTGGAGAAGCCACGTATAGATACTAAAAAATCCGGGACAAAGGAATTGTGTACATTTCCTAGGATTCCGTCACACATTGGATTACTCCTTCATGATAAAAGTTGATATGTTAGCCAAGAAGAGCACCCATAAGGAGAATGTAGAATATAACTTTGGTATATATGTGGTCTAGCATTAGGAATAATATTAGGAGAAAATAAATAATGAAAATGATAGCTATAGAATGCAGTTCAAATTCAAATTCTTTATTTCTGGTAATATACAAGGTGGGGTGTACTTATAATTATACATTTATGAAGTAGATATTACAAGATGGCCAATAATATGCCTAGGTATGCCTAGGCTTTTCAGGCAGTCTTATGATAGGTCTTACTCAATAGCGACACAATGATTATACAGATAGTAAGGTTAGGTAATTGTAGTGATTAGCTAGGTTTACAAAATTGAGGTACTGGAATTTAAACATTTAAGCATTTAACAATTAGTTTAAGAATGTAACAATTAGTTTAAATGTTAAATGCTTAAATTTTAAATTCCAGAACCTCAATTTTGTAAACCTAACTGTAGATCTATAACCCACTATGATAACATGAACGTAGATAAGTATGTTTATGGAGCAGCTTGCAATGTGAACAGACTGACTGATGTTGTTAGTGGCCAGGCTTAGGCTTGGCTACAAGTACTTCTGGCAGTTTGGGAGATACACAGATGATGATCAAACTAAATGCAAATTATGTGATCAGGCATATGGTCACTGTCTTGAACATTATGTGCTGAATTGTCCACTTATTGAGGAATATAGAGGCTAGACAGTATAATAACCTATGTGACATGTCAAGATATCTTATAAGTGAAGGTAGGATACCACTTATACTAAGCAAATTTCCTAAATTTGCTTGTAACAGATAAGTGAACTGTAGATATAAATCCAAATTAATTTCCATGAACGTGCCTATCTGTGCTCATGATAATGCGAGCACAGATGGGCATGTTTGGAGCAACTTGCAATGTGAACAGACTGATGTTGTAGTGGCCAGGCTTAGGCTTGGCTATAGGTACTTCTGACAGTTTGGGAGACACAGATGATGATCAAACTAAATACAAATTATGTGATCAGGCATATGGTCACTGTCTTGAACACTATGTGTTAATTGTCCACTTATTGAGGAATATAGAGATAGACAGTATAATAACCTATGTGACATGTCAAGATATCTTATTAGTGAAATAAGATACCAATTGTACTAAGCAAATTTCCTAATTTTGCTTGTAACGATAATTGAAATGTAGATATAAATCCAAATGTACAATTGTTAACCCTTTGAGGCCTAGTGCCTAGGCCTTTTGTGTATCCTTATGCTCTTGCGCTACCGTCCACAGGATGGATATGGGGTGCACAATAAACTAGCCACTCCGGTGGCAAAATCTAAAAAAATCTTGCACATCACTATGTGGTGTGGCCTTTATTGCATTGGTGACAATTATTCAGTCTGGCCTGGGTTCCGTTACAGAAGAGACAATCTCTCTTCTCTTGGCTCGACAGTTTACCCCCGGGTTACCCTTATTGGGGTGTTTATTCTTCCTGTCCTGTTGTGACGAACCATTACTACTGGTCCCTGTCATGATAGGTGCCAACATAACCCCTTTTATTGGATGGGTTATAACTATTACCATTGGATAATTTTTCCCTTTGTGGAACAACTGATGACTCACCGTCATTGTGACCTGTATTCTTAAAGGTAGTGGGCTGGCTAGTCTGCAGTTGAACAATTAATTCTTGCAAGCCTATCCTTATCTCCTCCAACCCAAAGTAACCCTTGTGGTACTTGTTAGATAACCCTCTATCGTCTTATGGTTCAATTTAGTTTGTATCCCGAACCAACGAACCCACTTGCATTCTCCAAATTGTGTTTATTACTCAAAATCTTAAGAGTGCTCTCCAGTTTGATCCCGAAATTGTTGCAACCCTTTATAGTTGTGATCTGGCGGTTTCAAATTAACCAGTAAATTACTAAATCCAATGTATGCTGTTCGAATTACCATAAGTACTCTCTAGCAGACGAACAGCTTCTGTATAAGAGTTGTTTACATTAGGGAAAGCCTGAATGAGAATGAGACATCTCCCCTCAATTGTCCCTTTAAATAAATCAACTTAGCAACACCTTCCAGATCCTTCCGATTAGTAAGTAAAGTAAATTTATTCAGGTATACACAAATACATTTACATACATTATCATACATAGCAGCATATGTGTAGAGAACCTAGGATAACCCAAAAAGTCAGACAGAGTGACTTATTTCCATTGGGGTCCTTTTTTACCTTAATTTTTTACATTGTAGGATATATATGTTATTATATTAAAAAAGGATATATGTATACTAGGAATAAGGTAAAAGAGTTATTTACATATACATGTGTTAGCTAAAAAAATAAAAAATCATTCTCCTCCCTTTCTGTCGCTACATTCATTAGGTACCTTTTGGTTCTCTTCTTGAACTGGCTTATGCTATGACTGGCTTTGACATGTGCAGGCAGTCTGTTCCATTCCTTTACTGCTGTACAACAAAAGGTGTTTGAAGCCTGGCCACTGACTGTGGGAACTACAAAGTTGTGCTCTCTCCCCTAGTACTATGACTGCTTTGGTTCCCAGCCACAAAATTGGAAAGATATTCTGGACACTGTTTGTGAGCAATTTTATAAACTTGATTTAATTTAAGTTGTTTACTCTGTCTTCAATATTCAGCATATCCATTTGTTGTTATTCATCCTGGCCTACATGCTCTCTTGGACACAGGTCCGGATGAATCCTTTGTTCTGGGTGATTTGCAGCTTATCTTTCAGTTTTTGGTCAAGGCAGAAGTACCATGAAGAGCAAGCGTAGTCTATATGACATTGTATAAGGGCTGGGCAACAGGGTCCTGCCAGCCTCAGTAGGTAGACACTGTGCTTGTCTGTAGAGGAACTTCAGTCTGGCATTCGCTTTCTTTACTACATGTTCCCTATCAATTCTCCTCTAGTCGCAGCCCAGCTCTGGTGGTGCGAGGGTGTGCAGTGCTCTGACCTGACCCCTGGTGACGCTTTACAGCACTTTGGTTTTCCAAACAACATGGCGACAGCAGGAGGAGACGTTTGAATACTGTCTGTGTTGACCTTGTGACGGGCGTTCTACACCCTGCAACGGCCGGGACTGTGTTACCGACGATATTACGAGATGTGTATGGACTTGACACAGGAGATTTGTTTGGCATTGCCCTGAATGAGATGAATAGGGTCTTTGTGAAGCTACTGACGGCAGAAGTTTATGACCGACTCGTAGATCGACACCAGGATCATGTATACACGGTGCACACTGGACTTCAGGTACTATTGAAGGACGTTTCACGTACGTACCTTGGGTACGTTTGAAGAACATCCCATTCGAAGCGGACCCGACGGACATCAGTACAGTCTTCAGTGTACGGTACGATACAGCAGCAACACCTGGAAAGTGGAGCGAGGACGCTTTGATGGGCCTCTTTGAGGGTTCTCGTTGAAAATGACCTTGAAGCACCCCATACCGTCCTACGTTGTTCTACCAGACTTCAGGACCCAAGTGTACGTGACCTACATGGGACAGCGCAGGACGTGTCGCCTGTGTGGAGCCTACGATCATGTGGCGGCTGACTGCATGAGGAGGACAGGACCCATACAGGTTCCAGAGCAACTAGTAGTGAAAGTGCAGGCACAGAGAGAGGAACGGAAGGAGGAGACGCAACGGGAGAAGCTCTGGAGTTAGATTGTGGAGGGATCTGAGGTGGTTTGTCAGACCCTAACGCAGGAATCTGTTATGCCAGTGGTTGACTGTGATCACCATGAGAGTCCGTCAGAGGATGTACCATTGGAACAAATATTAAAGGAAATATTGGACGACCCTTTGCCAGTGCTAAGTGTAAACACTAATGATGGTTTGACAGATGCAGTGAATGTGGTGGAAAGTGTGGAGAGTGCCAGTCCAGAGGACCAACACTTAATTATGGAGGATGTGCAGGTGGAGGTCCATCAGACCGAGAATGCAAGTAGTGTGGAAGAAATACAGAGGACACATAAAAGGTCTGGCAATTCATCAGGCAGTGAGGATGTGCTGACACCGGCGCAGAGGATCTGTAAAAAGCCTTTGGTGGAAGTTGCTAAAAAAGATCTAGGTTTAGTGCAAGAGCGGGGTTCTTTTAAGGGAGGGAAGCAAACGGGTAAACTGAGTAAAGGGATGTCAGGGGTACAACTTCCACAGAGGCCTAGGGGCAAACCCTTGACATAGATTTCAAGTGTTTAACACTTAATGTAAACGGGTTAAGGGATGAAATCAAGAGGGCTTGGGTGGAGTGTACGTTGCGAAGGTATGGTGTGACAGTTGCTTTTATACAGGAACACAATTATAGGAGGTGGTGGGGAGTTACTTTTGAATGGCTACAAAGTGTTTGCAAGTTCATCCAGTAGATTAAAGGGGGGGTGGCTGTAGCGGTGGCGGTGTCGAGGCGGCAAGGAAGGTGAAGGTGGACTTTGTGTGGGATTACATGATTACTGGCTGCTTATAATACAATAATTAATGAACAGTTAAATAATCAGTTCAAAAGGAAGTACCCCAGGAGCAAACCAAGATTCATGCCCCCTATTTACCTCATCACGGAGTGAAGAAATTAGGAAAATCCGAAATCGGTAAATCCCGGGGGAAATAAAAATGTCCTTAATTTGAATGATTGTTTGATGACGGGTCCATCGCTTTACGAAAAATTGGGAGATGTGTTATTGAATTTCAGGTTAATATTATGCCTTTACGGCAGACATAAGTAAAGCTTTCCTGAGGTGGGATTGCAAGAAACGGATCGGGATTACACAAGATTTCTGTGGCCAGAGGTCCTGAATCCCTAGTCCCGAAAACCTTCAGATTCAGAAGTGCCTATTTGGGGCTACTTCTAGTCCGTTCTTACTTCAGGCGGCGATAAATGCGCATCTTAAAGTACAGGTGGTCCACTGGGTGAAATAATGAGTAAAAAAATTCTATGTGGATAATTTCCGGGTTGGCGTCAAATGAAAGGGCTAATGAGGATATATGAAGGGGGTAATGGCATAATGCAAGGTGCAAATATGCCCTCAGGGAGTGGAATAGTAATTCGTCAGGTTAAAGGACTGAAAAAAAATAAAGTTCCCAGATGGAGTATCCGGGTGTAGCAATGTATTGGGACTGACTTGGGATACTTGGGACTGACTTGTTATCGTTAAAGCCTAACAATTATAGTATGCCCAAGAAATTAACGAAAGGGGTCCTGCTTGCTGAAGTTTCAAAATGTTTGATCTGGCTTACCAATCCGAGGAAATTATTGGTACAAGACGCTGGAAGCAGAATATTGGCGGATGAAAACCCTACCTGAGGGAATTGTTAACAGGTGGGAAGAATTAATTAGTGATTACGGAAAAATTAATGTTGGGTTACGTAGCCGGGTAAGTTCCGGGAGTGGAAAAAAACCTCCCATTTTTGCGATGCTCAAATTAGCGTA